>JAODUG010000024.1:4084035-4098192 GCA_027564795.1 Aphredoderus sayanus | reverse complement strand
TCTCTCTCTCTCTCTCTCTCTCTCTCTCTCTCTCTCTCTCTCTCTCTCTCTCTCTCTCTCTCTCTCTCCCCCTTTCTCTCTCTCTCTCCCCCCTTCTCTCCTCCATCTCCCATCTCCTCCCCCTATCTCCTCTCCCATGCCTCCTAATGTTGCCTGACAGTGGAGCGTGGAGGCTGTAAAGGGAGGGCTATCTTCATTGTCACTATTATCCTTTCTGAAACCCTTAATTAATATATAGCATTGTGGGAGCGCGGCTGCGTGCCGGTGACAGAGTGATGGAGAGAGAAAGGTTTTTCCCGCCGCAAGACAGAGTGCGTGTCTTTTGTAGTGGCTATGGTGTTGCTTGTCATAAAGGAGAAGTTAGGTAGTGTTAACATGAACGTACACACGCACGCGCACACGCATACATGCACACACGTGCAATCACAAAGACATGGGGAACTCCCCACAAACACATGGGCTGTCAGTGACGTGACACAAGGTCTGACAATACTGATCGCGTTAGGCTAGTAGACGCTTAATTGCCTTTTTTTCTCCATTAGACCGCTTTATTGATGCCATTTCAAAAGTGATTAATTTGAATTGTTAAGCAGCTGCTGTGTTTAAACTGCTAAATAATATTGCTAAATAATATTGAATATATGTATTGGATTTTATTGATTTGTTGATCCCCCCCCTTCCCCCCACATTGTATGTGACCTAATTAATGAATATTATGTTCAGAATATGTGCAGTCGTAATAAGCTATCACTATTTAAATACATCTGGCACTATGCTGTTAAGAACACATCTGTGTTTACTTTGGGGTATTCTCTATGCAACATGGTTGCTTCCAAATCTCAGCAACTCATCTCCACAAGTGTCATTCAGATTAGCTCTCCAGAAATTGATCCACGGCCGGCCTGCTACAAAGACACAAAGGCAAATCCCGGCTTAAAGAAAGGGCAATTTCACTTGATCCCCTAATAGCTATAGTTCATGAATCCATGTCAACACTTCTGACAAATCCATGTCTGAAATATTACAAGAAACAGTCAGGGAAATATCTGGTTTGTTGGTGAAAATAACATAAAAACCGTCTCTTTGTCTCCATATGTTGTTCATATATTTTATTCAGTGTTTTGGAATGTTTACAAAATTGCCCACTTTACACTGGTACAGTACCGTATACTAATACACTGGAAGCCTTCTTCGAGAAGTCAAAATGTGCTAGTTGTTTGTTACGATGCGCACACATTTTAACGTTCTGCTCTGACTGGGGCCAAGCAGACGTAGAGGAAGGGTACCCATCAACCGAAATTTTAAATGCTTCGCGAGTCAAGTAGAACAATCATCTAGCTTGGGGGCAAACAAAAGAGCAAAGAGAAAAGAAGAACAAAAGAGGAGAGATACATCAGTGCGTCCTGTGCTAATGTAGTAAATGTCCACATTGCGATATATCTATTATGCCATCATGAATCTAAAATGGCAGCCGTATGCTAAGATTGCATTATTGGTAGCAGACAGTGCTCCATTGTAACTCTGTTACCATATTGACTGAGTTAGGAAGAATAGCCTACGTGTTATATAGAAAGCAGATGTACACCGTAACATAATAGATGGGAATGCTCCAGTTTAGTTGCATCATTGTGGAATTAAAATACATCCACAGTACAAAACAATACCTGCCTGAATTCTTTTCAATTAGATCATTTAAATTGTGTTAATGTTTTCTTCAACCTCAAGCAAACAATGTATGGTTTTGTAAATAATGCAATTTGACTTCAAATGTGTTATATATAATGAAATAAATCCTCAGAATTTTGATCACAGGCTTCGTCTTAATTTTTCTCCAAAGAAAATATTTTTGACTCTGATTATTGAAGCTCTGTTACATCCTCCATTAACCTACATCCTTTCCCCATATAGGTGTGTCAAATATAGTGTAGCGTTGTAGCTCCCAGCTTGTTGCCCAGCTGCTGAGAGCACACCACACTGCTCCCAGTCGCCTACACCCCCACCGGATGGGTTGTAGCTGAAAAACCAGGACATCCCAGGTTCATACAAGTCCCTCACTGTGCCTCTGACCATACAAAAATACCAGTTAGGAATCCGCACAGCCTCTGTTTTGACGTAGATCTGTGTTCAGTGCAGTGTAGATTTACTGAATGTGTAAGATCGCGAGCATCTCTGCGGTTGGGACGCGCAGCGAAAAGTGAAAAGGAATTGCGCGGTTACCAATAATAGAAAAGTCTGTGTCACATGGGGTTATTTTTCTAAACATCCCCGAGAGGAAGTATGATCCCGTGCACTTATCTTCACAGGCTCTCTGCAACGACAGAGAGCCTGATCCATCCTGAAAGGGGGGATTGAACTATCACAAGATGAAGACATGACATCCTCAGCTCACTTGATGTCAGTGATAGGACAGCTCACTTGTAGAGCGGGCATGTTGCCAGCCGGCTCTCTCAGGGTCCTGAATGTGGTGTCTGAACACAGGCCAGTGACACAGATGACATCCGGGGGGAAAGCCCCTTCACCTGTTGCTCACGGGCAAGAATAATCAAAGTGGGTCACATCGGGTACGTTACATTTGGATGATGTCATCAGCCCGTGTGTGTGTGGACAGTATGTGTGTGTATATGTACTGCTGTGTGTGTGTGTGGACAGTATGTGTTTGCATATGTACTGTATATGTGTGTGTGTGCGTGTGTGTGTGTGTGTGTGGACAGTATGTGTTTGCATATGTTCTGTATATTTGTGTGTGTGTGTGTGTGTGTGTGTGTGTGTGTGTGTGTGTGTGTGTCAGGTCAGCTACTATAGCCAAGCCCTGAAATCCACCCCAGTGACACAGATGATCAGGATCACAACAGTAAATTCTCAGCCTTCATCATCCTCACAGCGAAGGGCCAGACACAGGCACCAAGGCACGGCACTGTATACAGCTGTTAACAATGCTGCCCGCCACGGTACTGGCACCAATGCCATGACACTATGTCCCAGTTCAACAGATTTGGCTTTTACAAATTATTTTCAAATCAGGCGAACACAAATGTGTATGAGCACAATTGGCCTGCGTCTGTTCATGAATAAAATTGTATGTTTTAACATGAAGAAAATATAATGGCGTAACAATTTATGGGCATTATAAAATGCATGTTATTGTTGCCCTTAGGGGACTTTTCATTACATTGCAGCAGTTGACACTTCCCTAACAACGCCGCTTAATTGCAAACGAGACGGTAAATGCATGTACAATAATAGGGGGAGTTTATTGTTGGATTTATGGAAATGCATGAAAGAGGCAAGTGGTATGGCTGTACACCTGCACTTGTCAAGATACTGGGGTATTCTGGGTAATTGGCTGTTGATTGCTGCCATTAACATCTGATGGCTAAGTGCATCTTATTCTTGTTTCATTTCCATGCTTTAATTTGATGTCACCACCCACTCCCTCTCTCATAGGTGATTAGCCATGCCCATGGAAATTTTGCTTTTCTAATGATATAAACATAATTTCAGGGAGGAACGGTAACCACAGAAGCACAATTGTAATTGACACCTTTAATGTAATTTGTAAAGAACAATAAAGAAAAAATAGCTATTGCTTCTGTATGTGGGCCTTTCCCCTATTTAAACCAAACCCACTGTGCAAAGTAATGCAATGAAAGCCCACATCACATATTAATGCACATTGTTGAACGCTTGTCTGTAGGCTTGAGTGAGAGTACTTAACTTGAAAAGCAAACGGAAAGCCACAATCCAATATTGCTGTGATAGTTTGTTGGTCTTTGTGTGCATGTTTTTGTCATGACCTTTCATTGTGAATATAGCCAGCATTTCAGATTTCATGGATTTATATTTTCACCCAATAGCAGTCCTTGTAATGTGACATAGCTCTTGAAAATTATTTGTTGTTCACATAGCAAATCTCCATCATGTTTCTCAGCCAGTCTCTGCATTTCAGGCTAAAATCATTACAAAGAAAGCTTTGTTCACTATTTACGTCTCTTCCACCTCAGGGCAAAGGGACTTGGTATCCCTGTGAGTTTTAATCTCCTCGTCTTCCAGTATCCTTGAGGCTATTTCATTTAAGTTTTAATATGTGTGTTTGGCATTTTGTTCATTTAGGCTCCCCCTTTAATTTAATTGACGTGTTGCTGCCTTGTATTTGTTTGTTTCCTCTACTGTGAAGATTTCCCCCAATCAACTGCACGGTCCGAATGCCCAGTGTGGGCCTGTGCATTCGCATCGAGAAGGGCAAATACAGACTTTAAAAATATATATTTTGTGTCACATTTAGTGTCTCACCATTGCAGTCATAATACTTTTGTTAATCAATATTTTATGTTAATTGAATACAGATCATTTGAACTGCCAAGAATTACATTTAAAAAATAAAAAATAAAAAATAAAAAATAAGAAATGTAGTTTTAATACACACTATTAGGTCGGCCTAATGATAAAAATAAAGAAAACAGGAAAAACAAAATGACTAATTAACCATTTGAGGTTACTTTATAATCACACATAGGCCTACAGATCCTCTGCCAGCAGGTCCCATTGACTTTAAATGTCAAGTCGACATGCCCCATGGTGTTCTTTCTTTGTCTAAACCGTTATGAGCTCTGCTCAGGAGACCGTCGCCGTGAATGGCGCGTCTGCCATCTACAGGCCAAAACATACAGTAGACAATCTCAGACGCGATGCTCTCCTTTGAGCTCTCAAGCTGAATGGCTATACAAGACATCCTACAACGGCTACAACGTAGCAACAATAACAGGGCAAGTAGCCTAAAGCTTGTGTTGGTGGGTTGGTGGCACTGTATGAATGGTTGCACATGATGTTAACATACAACTCGTAAGATTTCGTTAACGAACATTACTATTTATTTGTAGGCCCGCGTGGTCTTGTTATGTGGGTCTTAGCAGAAATCTCTTCATCATCTCATCTTCAGCAAGCAACATTTTTGTTGTATTTCAATTTAGAGCAGAGACGGTCCCGGTATAATGTAGCCTATGTCATTCCGGGATATAATTATCCTAATTTGTTTACCTGAGAGTAAAAAGAGTTTGGCTGCAGTCAGGGTACTCGCCGTTATAGTTTGGAGGCGGAGTGGGCCCCCCGTACAGTTCCGCTATATTCAGGATGTAGCGCCGTACAAACCAGTGTGTGAAATCATGCACGATTCCCGCTGGACTGATCATCTGTTATTCTGTAGCCATCTGGGTGAGGCCGCGGGGCTGTTTTTATCTTCATGCAAGCTTACATCAATATGAAATCGTATGAAACACAGTATTGCGTCAGACATGGCAAATCTATTAAATAAACACATATAAATAAATACATACACATTTAGTGTATATGCCTACATACACTTGAAAGTTTCATAATATTCTTATGGTTATTTGGGAGGTATCTTGATCTTGCCGTTTTAATAATAAACCCCCATGTAGCCTATCTTAAATCAGTCATGATGCTCAATAGACAAAAGCTGCCGTCTTTAAATCAAGCCAATCTAGCCATTGGCTTATGCAACTAATTAACTTTGCTCACCAAAATTGGAATTTAAATTAACAATTGGGAGATATCATCAGGGGATGCAAGGCACCCCGCGACGGTTTATGATGAAAACAAACGACTAGATTGAAGTAAGGAAGCTAGGCTTTCAGACGAGGGGATATCTCCAATTACAATCCACCGTACATCAGCAGTAATTAAATGTTTGCTGAGAAGATACATTGTGGCGGGCAGGGGTGATCCTGCTCCACTAACAATTATATCTAATGCATATGCTACCCTTTCATAACAGCTATCCTATTACTAGGTCTGTCGACCAGATATAGGCTATAGGCTACCCCCCACTAGGCTACAGAAAACGCTATGAGTAACATATAACCTCCAGCTTTCCCCACATACTGTACACACACACTCGGGTTAAGTGTCTGCGCTCAAATAAGCACACACATACACGAAGGCTCATATGGAGACAAAAAAGTCTTTGCATTTTTATTGTTTTAAAGAATTACATAATGCATTAATCACAGTAGAGATAAATCGCCCCCTTCCCCAATGCCATTGTTTGTTGTGCAAGCTATCAGTTTAATTTAAATCAGACATAAATTCCTTCCTAGCCTTTAAGCCTGTTACACAGGGAGCATAGCAGCACAATGCTAACTGTAAAGCTTTTAAGAGCAGATGTCTTCAGTCTTTCTATAGTAGGCCTATCTCAGTACTGCAAAACATCTGCCCAGTGGTTTGCATATAATTAATGCTAAAGTACAGCTGACATCACTGTCAGTTGAATTTCCTCTCAAGATAGACTCCTGTGTACAATGAAAGTGTGACTAAACACTTGGGTAATGCAACAACAGCTGTATGCTGCTATCTGAGGAAACTATGATACTGTACACAAGCCAGGTCCAACTAATTTCATCAGATTTGGTCTGAATATATTTCTAATTAAAGTGACATCACATAAACATAATTAGTACAGATGCAGACTGCAACTTGATTTTCCAGAACATGGGGGTTCTCTTCAAATTAATTACAAACTCTTCAGGGACATATACTGCACATAGGCTAAATACACACAAACCAGGTGCATTATCTCTTTCAGAGACAAAACATTTTGCATTTGTCATGTTGCCTGTAAATGAGAATATCCATTAAACTGAACAGTGTAACAGTAACAGTCAGGTCCTTAGATTAACCGCGCAAATAATTATCTTGATTAGCCTACAATATACTGTAATATTAATGTTACAGAGATGGTGGTTGTAGAGGCATTAGCCATTTAAATTGGCCATTTAAACATGTAAACACATTTTGCACCACAACTAATTTTAGGTGAAGACATCTGTTCGGTGCAAAACAAATGGTTTAGGATGTGCAAGAGCCGCAAACCTTAAGAGAAGTTAATATCTTTTTTGAATTTCAGTTAATGGTCTTTATGAGCTACACTGAGGAATTATACTGTTTATCATAAGGTCATTCAATGACATCACACACAGGGGCAGTGTCTCAACCAATCACACCCTGCTATATACAAACCTCTTTAGCACTACTGTACACATTTCAGCACACAATGCAAGTCAGTAACAGGTCAATAATCTTGCTCATCTCCATCCTGCTGTATATTGTGCAATCAGGTAATTTAATTAAAGATTTAAACTATAATACATATGTAAATATGGCACATCTGTGCACAAAAGAAAGCAGAGGATTTAAAAGATAAAAACCTTTTAGTAGGTACAGACATGCTTGTATTATAATGGGATACTCTGAGATATCACAGCACACCAAATTGGAAGAAATGGTAAAGAAACATAAGTGCACATATACATGAGTCCCTTTCTTGAACTTATGAGGAGGTAGAAAGCTAATAATCCAAATCACTAGTCTGAATATACTAGAAATCAACACCAAGATGCGTTTTCTTTTTAAATGAATGATGACATAACCAGACATTGCATCACAGTAGTTAAACAGCCAATATTTCCTAACAAGCCCCATCATGTTAATATACAAATCTAAAGCAAATGTGATTCATTGCTCTGTTAACCATTGCAAGACAGCTACTGCACCAGACTGAGATATCAGCCTCACTAATTCAACTCTGAGGTAGGACCGATTATACCAAGAGATATACTTCCAACCCAGAACACGTTACAAGGGACAGGGCCTTGACAATCAGTGAAGTTAACAGGCCAGTGGTTTGGACAGAGGTTTCTCAATGACATGTCATTGGCCTGTTAAAAGGAGATTGCTGGGTATAATGCTTATTTTGGGTTTCAAGAACAAGTTAAAAATGCTAAGGAATAAATTCTACATCAATTAGAAATTATAAACTATAGAGCACCCCATCTCAAAGGCACATTTTCAGTCCTTCAAAGAACCCCAATAACAACTCAAAGCACGAGTTGCTTAGTAATAACCCTGTTTCTAAACTGCAAGCGCCCAGCCTACCTCCTTAGTCTACTCAGTCCCATGGTGCCTTTAATATTGAAGTCTTTCAATAGCAAGATCCTTAAAATTATTACTTGCCTCAGACATCTAAAATGGGCATGATATGTATACCTTCATCCTTAAAACTACTGTACGATCAACAAAATTAAATAGAATTAGAGAAATAAATACATTTTATTTCGCATAAATATGTGGGCCCATATGTTTAAATTGAGAGATGTGCTTGGGAATAGGACGAAATGACGAAGAGAATTTATGAAAAAGCTGCCCTTATACTTGATGTGCTAGCATTACGAGCTCTTCTGAACTGAGCTCAGTGCACACGAGTCACCAGCTTCTACAGTAACGTGCATGCACAGTAACATTCCCGGGTTCCAACACATGTGATGAGCATTCGATTAGATCGCATAATTTAACTTGGAAGCCCTTCCTTCTCATTTGGAAAGTGCATTCCAGAAACATTAACAAATAAGGGAGAGGAAAAAATGGATTTTTGACCACATCAAGGAAGCATGGTCCCTTGTCATCTGATTATCATATCAAAGTATGAATTTAATTTCTTCTAATTTTACAATGTTAACTTTCAATATAAAATTTCTAATACAGACCCCATAACCTTGAAATGACTGAAGAGACAGATAAAAGGAAGTGGCCAAATCAGGTGAAAGATATTGTCTTGCCATTCATATTTTTTGCAAGGCCTTTTATCCTCCCCACAATAGTTGAACCTGGGATTTGTCCACGTACATACAGTAACCATATATACTTTTTAATCTTTCAGTGTCTTATGTACAGCTATACAAATAGATAGCAGGCTGAGGGCCAGGTTTTGTGAGCTGTGCAGAGGGAGCAGTTGGTTGGGAAGTCTCCCAGTCTCCCAGCTCCTTCCCTGCAGTCTGCCCATACAGGTGGCTTGTTCTGCTTCACTTGCGATCGTCGATGGTCTTAATGAATTCCACCGCCGCGGTGAACTGCATCCACCAATAGCACTCCTCCCCACTCAGCCGGCTGGCGTAGAAATTATTGATGTACTGAATGGTGGACAGAAGGCAGGGCGGGTTTGCCTGGAGGGGAGGAGAAGTGAGGATGGGCCCACATTAGCCACTGAAGGAGGCTCACGCTATGCCATGCAGATTACAGCCATAAATATGGAAATATGGAAAATACAGTACAGGTGCGCACACACAGGTTATCAGAAAGTGAGCGGCGTCTTCATTATTTACAGTGAGAAAGAACTTAAGTTGTGTGTTTCAACCTTGAGTTATAAAGTCGTAAACACAGGAAAGGCTGCAGTAGAGAACCAATAACGGGCATTTCACATGACTGTGAGACTATGCAAACCCTCGCCAGCTATATATACTGGACGGAATGATAAGAATGTTCACGGAAATTCACCCTTATTAGGACAAAGACTAGCACGGGGACAAAATCATCTGCCCCTGGGACGGAGTCCTCATTGGCCAGGCTCAGGAGGTTCATGATGGTGGAGCACATGCGCAGGATGCACTGGACCTTGTCGCGCGGCGTCTTGTAGGCATTGATGGTCCTGATCTCCGCCTGCGCAGAGGGCCACGGCGCCTCCCGCAAGTACACCTGCAGTGGAGCAAGCCGCTCCAGTAAGCCAAGGGTTTGCCTTCCTCTGCTACCAACACCCATACCATTTACATAATGACAAGGGCGGGGTGTGGGGAATATCAGCAAGCTGTTACCTCTGGGATTTGAAGGGCTTTGTGATTGGCTGTTACAACTTTGGAAAGCCTTTGGATATGTTCATGGAACAGCCTGCAGGAGAAAAAGGATTAATTAGTGCTTGACAAATGGAAATAAAAGCAGTTCTCCTCCCCCCACCCCCATCATGATATGGCATGACACAGGCAACAGAGATGGAGTGGGCACAGGGCTACTCACTGGTCTCTGAGAATGTCCCCGTCCTGGTTAGGGTAGAAGGCCAGTTTGAAGATGCGGTTCATGACGCTACGCTCTATAGCCATCTGGGCGTCTTGCAGCTGGTCCTCGCTAGCATACTGCCAGATGGCATCACGGGCCATGGCGCCGTACAAGTAGCGCAGGAAATCCTCCACTGCTGCCGTCTTGTCATCAGCCGCTGTGCACCCCTGGAATGCTAATGTGCGTGCGTGTGTGTGTGTGTGTGTGGAAAAAGAAGACAACAATGTTGCACAAAACATATCCAGCGTAAGAAAGGCGGCTCAGAAGCCTTGCTATATTTAACAGCTGAGGCTCAGTGATGGCGGCGGTGGCACGCGGGGTGAAATACCTTTGATGAAGTCCAGCATCTTGGACTCCATGTGTTCGAGGAGGAGACGAACACAAACCGTAGTGAAGTAGCGGTTGGCCACCTCCTTGTCCCTCAGCACCCTCTGAAGCAGCCTCTCCAGGTGGGCCTGGGACGTCTGCAGACCTTGGCGGCACCTGGTCAGGTAGGCAATGTAGGGCGCCCGCTTCCTGATGGGGGCAGAACCACACCTTAGCTCTACTTTTGGTCTTTGGTCGCAGCCACACAAAAGAGGGTCACTGGTTCACTTCCTTTTGGAGACTCTCTCAAAGCAAATAAAAACTGGATAGAAATTAATGCCAGAATTACAGAAAGTCGTCCATCTCAAGAAGAGAAACCTTCCCCCCATGGTTACCTGTAGTCCTCAGCAATGGCAGCCAACAGCTTCCTGCAGGTGCGTGGGTCGAAACGGCTGACACAGCGCGTGGTCTCCTGGATCTGGGCCATCTGGTTCTTATCCTGGAGGTTGATAGCCTCCGCTAGCTGGACCTTCAGGAAGCAGACGATGTCATTGTCTGGAGAGAAGCAGGGGTGGGGGAGTTGGGCATTAGACACACCGCTCACATCTCACAAAGGACAGGCTGCATGCTGTAATCTGATCAGCCTGCCGCCTCCACATAAGGACCTGACTGATGGCTGCAAAGATGCTTTCTTATAGATTCACTGTTAACCATTTCAAAAGGATGTCACCTTCTATTGTGGCCGCTGTGGTCCTGCTGCGAGGCATGAATCAAAATGGCTATATGTGGCTACATGAATTGACTGACAAAAACCTCTCACCTAGGACAAATGCAGTCCTTGCTCTATTTTAGAGATATTCATTCTCAGTGGTTGAGCACAGGACTAAATTCTCTGCCAACCTAAGCATTGTGTAGAGTACTGCGATAGTGGCTCTCAAATTCTTCATTTTTGTAGAAGAAAAGACACACGGATGTGGTGCTTGTCCAGGTTCCTCGTCTTTACATTTAGTTTGTTATGCTAGGACAGCCTGGATCTGCTCAGGTCAATTTTCGCTGAGATTATAGTCCGAGACATTAGAGTCAGAGACAATAAGTGACCAGTGGGGGTCTAAGTGCAATTATTTTGAAGTCAAGCGGACATATTAGCATCATTAGTGCATGTGACTATGTGGACTACCTTCAGGCTCCATGTGGTCAGGCAGTCCATTCCGTGTAGTGGCAGTCGTCATGATAGGCAACGCCACGGAGTCAGCTGAGCACAAGGCCATCCTCAGCTTCTTCTTGGCGTCGCTGGAAGCCAGAGCAAACACGGCAATCCTTCAACTGCTCTATGAAATGTCACACTGGGAATGATGTAGGACACAAAACAAGAGACAGCAAAGTGCAAGGGCTGCAAGCTAGCGCTGCAGTTCCACCCCCTGCTGGACTGCTAATGCCCAACCTGAAGGAGAACTTTGAGTCGTGCTGCTGTGCCGTCTGGCTGGCTGAGTCTGGCATGTCGTCGGCGGAGATGTTCTGCAAAGTTTCGTCTCTGGTAGAGTCGTGCACACCATCCTCCACACACAGGTCTGTTGACAGACACAACGTCCTGGTGTAACAATACACGCCAATGCAGCTGGAGATGGAGGCTGGCTCATGCAAAACACTCAACACCCGCGCTGACCTCCTGCCGCGTCATATGTGGCCCCGCCTGAGGCTGCGTCGCTGGGGCTGGTCCGCTTGATGTTCCGGTACTTGTCCAGGATGTCCTCCGCTGCCTGGGCCTGGAAGTTCTGCCGGGGCATAGACTCATCTGACACACACACACACACACACAGAGGACACATTAGTACTGAAGCCACCGTGGCGTATATCCCACATTTTTCCACTAGATTCAGCAAAACGCGCTGAAGATAAATCAGGACAGACCTTGCGGGACACGCTCGTGGGCCATGTCGTCTTTCTCCGGCTTGTCCCTTTTCCGGAACTGCGGCGCTGCGGAGCAGAGAAGGGGCGTAATGAGGGAGCTGGGAGGAGAATGAGGGCCCCGTGTTCGCTGTCAGCGGAGGAGCGGGCCGTCATGACTCACCTCTTGACAGCCCATCACAAATGCACTCTGCTAAATCTCCCATACTTTTTCATGGCTTTCACTGACACTAACAATATCAATGAGGGATGCATGGAGTTACACTTTTTTTTCTCTCTTTCTTCCCCTCCCTTCTTACAAGTATACCTTTTATTAAGTCTTGTGCAATTCTGTACAGGGGGGAAAAAAAGCAAAGAAATGCTGAAATGGTGAATAAGAAGCTATTAGCAGATCCACAGGAAGCTGATGTTACAGGAGGACCTAGATGCAGTTATCCTATTAACACCGAGGTGCTAACAGGAACAAACTTTCTAAGGGAATGCCTCCAAGTGTTTTGATAAATCTGTACACTGGAAAGAAGAAGCGAGGAAGGCAATATCTCCATTGATATCCCACTGCGTCAAGTCAAATGGCTGCTTGTTGAAAAATACAAATAAACGGTTTAAAATTAAACTAAAACAAAAAACAAGGGGGTGGCCAACAAAACGCATGGATGCATGGACTGCGGGGATGTCGACTCGGGCTGCGCCCCGTCACATCACAGCTCTGGATCACAAAAGAGCCACGTCTAGGAGAAGCAGCATGGCCGGCGGCTTCGGCAAACTACGGCTAGTTAGCGGCGGCGGGTGGGGAATGAAGGCATTACCTGTGGCTTCACTCTCAGCCGTCCAATACAGCACTGTTGAGGAACACAACAGACAGGGTTGGCCTTGTACAAACAGCAGAGTCTCGGAGGCTAGCGAAACGCATGCATCTCCGCTTTCATGAGTTACCACTTCTAATGTTTACTTGAGAGGCGTCATTATCTCAAAGAATAATAAGCAGTCATCCTGTGTGCACACGAGCTCATTATTTCCCGGCAGATGCATGAGAGATGGTTGTAGAGTTGAACTGCAACAGGAGATGTGCCATCTATCAGGGCCTGATGACAGAGAGGTCTATCTAATGACCATTAGCCGCTGGCTGACAGCACTGCTGGGAGGGCTACAACCATGCTACCTACACAGCTTAAGTCCCCTCTGATGACGGATTAGCTCTGAACAGTATAAATAAATCTGCGGCTAGTGAGATGTGAGGGAAGCTGGACTGGACGGGTTCTCTGGAGGAGAGTTCCGACAACAAAGAAACATTGCTTTCCAACGGGCACATCGGCGACGGAGTGGAGAGCACGGATCATCGTTCTCTTGCTCGCTCCGCTATGAATGGCTTTTACACTCCGCTCTTTAAAGTGTGATATCTCCCGTCACGGACTGGGATCTGGAAAAACTTTGTTTTGAACGAGCAGAAAATTAAGTAGAGAAAAGTCACAACGTAATCGGCCATAATCCATGGCTATATATCTAAAACAAGGGATTTCTCAGCGTATAAAAACAGCTTCTTTACCTTTTGGAATAGCTGACACGAAGCGTTTTTTCCACCACGGCCTGTTGCGATCGGACCTCTCGTCATCACTGTCTTTCCTCTCTTCCGTCTACAAACAACAAAATGCATTATTAAATACCGTATTTTCCAGATTCTAAATCGCAAAAAAAATATGTTTTGTCTGGCTGGTCCTGCAACCAGCAGTTATCTATTACTTGTGACAATAGAAATATGGCTACTGTATCACAAAACAATGCGACATATAAACTGAAGCGACACTTTTTTTTCTTTTTCTTAATGACAAAAGTGCAACCAACACTATAATACTATCATTTGGTCATTTAGCAAATGACACTTTCATCCAACATTTCATCCAAGAACCCATGACCTTCCATTTGGGTCCCAGAGACAACTAGATTAACCCCCCGCCCACCCACCGTGTTTAGAGATTTGTGAACCCTTGTAATGTACTCAGAAATCTCATATTTGGCCACCTGGCGGCGCCATCTGATTGTGTATGATTTGTGTGT
>JAODUG010000024.1:4071648-4083935 GCA_027564795.1 Aphredoderus sayanus | reverse complement strand
GGTTTAGCGCCCTCTATCTGCCACAAAGAGCTAGTGATTTGGGTCATTCTGACCCAGAGGACATCACAAGGGTTAACCCAACACCAGCCCGAGGAATATTCCCAGCAAGACTTACATCTCCCTTCAGAGAGTCCTTGCTCGGGGATGAGGACGGGCCCAAGACGAAGGCTCCCGCGGGGTCGCGCTCCTCCACCATGGTGCGCCGCATGAGGCCCGGGTCGCTGGTGGGCCGGCGGCCCGGGCACACGATGTCAGAGCTGCGGCTGCGCACCATCCGGTCCGGGTAGGAGTGGCGCTGCTTGGTGTACTCCAGCTCCGCCTGGACCAGGCAGTGCGGGGTGAACAGGGAGTGGCGGGGCTCCTGGCCCAGGGCGTAGGCCTCGGGGATGGGGGGGTCCGGGGGTGGGTGTGCGGGCCGGGGGCAGTGCACCTTAGGCTTCACTATGGTTCCGGTGGAGGAGCCTGGGGCAGAGGAGTCAGCACTGAGCTACAAGGCAAAACGTGCAGGGCTGAGTTCATACATCAGCGGTAAATGAGCTGTGACAGTGACCGCTGGCACAATGAACATCCCTGGGTTTGTGTCTGCACTTTGCATTGTTTCCTTCACTCATACTTGTATCTCTTCACAGAACGACTGCAGCACTGGAAAGGAATGTCAAGATTACACAAACTAAACTACATTTGTGCTAACTTCATTTATATTGACCAGTTCGAATTGAAATGCCTCACTCTGCGGTTTTTACTGTAATTCAGCAGCACGTTACACAACAGTATTATTTACATACAGTGTACGCTACTTCAGTTGCAGGTATGTCTGCAGCAGGGGACAGAAGTGTCTGTGCGCAGCAAGAACAAGAGCGCTAGAAAGAGACGTTAGTGGGAGATGAGCCCTGGGTGGAGGTAGGCCACCTGTTCCAAGGGTAGACTCTCTCCTGAAATGCTTCCAATGGCAACCTTGTGCCATGAGCACAGTGGGACAGGGGGAGGCGGTGCCAAAGAGCCTGGGGTGAGGTCTCTCAACCTGTCATGCCTTCACCTTGCTACAGACACAAAGGCCCCGCCACCTCAAGCCTTCTCCGCGCACAGTTACACTAGACCCCTACCAGCTACACAAGCCTCTGAAGGAGGAACAAAGAAAACAACAAAAAGAAAAAGAAAAAGGGGGGGGGAGGGGTTTGGGGGAGAGCAACGCGGACGCTAAACGGGCCCCCGCGGAATCACAACGGATAAACACTCCCCTTGTACTAATGCCGTGTCCGATAATCGAGGGGGGAGAGACTCGGGGAATGAGGGGCACAGCCGTTAGCTGGTTCATTTCTCAGAGTTCAAGCTGTTCTGTGAGTCCTCCACATTAGGCCTGCCGCTTAATGGCACTCGTCTCCTGCGCCGATTGGCTCCTGAGCATTTAGAGCAGCGGACGTTACCTTCAGCGGAGGAGAGGGGATCAAACATGGCGAGCAGGGATTCTGCCTGCAACGGCGCTGATGTCAGATGGTGAGAGCCTGGTACAACACAAGTTTAACAGAATTAGCAGTATTTATCCCCCAAAAGAATAAAAGAATAAATATAAAATAAGTTACATTGGCATTTGTGTACATTAATCATCTCAAATCGATTGTCTTTTTATTTGTTCTTTGCTTTGTCTATGTTTGCTTTATGTATTGTCACAGAGTATGAACTGTGCTATATAAATAAATCTGCCTGGCCTTACCACAGCGGTTTAGTTTTCAACTGTAAACAAATGGTCAGCAAATCAAATGGAAGTGGTGGCAGGTGTATGGGTGACAAGGATTGATGGCGCTAGCTGCCACTGTGTTGACCAGTAAGACGAGGGATGATTGCTTAGCTAGCCGTGTGTGTGTGTGTGTGTCTGGGGGTGAGGAGGTGACTCTCCTCTCTCCTACCGTGGCCTGCCTCCTCCCCATCTGGACTGGTCACAGAGTCCTTCCCTCCACAGTCAGAGCTGCATTCAGACCGCAGGTCCTCAATCTTGTTGGGGATGTCTTCTGAGGTCGCGCTAATACCTGACATAAGGGAGAAATGCATCACGAACGGGACCAGAAGCAACACGGTAGCATTAGCCGCGGCCAGGAGCTCCAGCTAGGACGTTGGCGGAGCTCGTACAAAGCGGGGCAAATAAAGAAGCCTTGCGGTATTGTCAACAGTATGCAGAATGGCCTCTCTCAGAAGGGGAGCCTGCTGGGACCTCTAAATTGGCAGCGGAAGCTCCCATGGGTGAGGGGAAAGGCACACATAAGAGTGATCATGGCGCCGGGGCCATCCATCGGCCCCCGTCCCAGGGGACGCTTTCCTGTGAGCCGAGACGGGCGGGGGGGCGGCACTACCGGCGCTTTAATGCGGGACACTACTTCATGCACGTCAAGGTAGCGCGTTCACCTTAGCCCACAGCAAAGACAAGCAGCATTAACCCCCGTGTCCTAGCGAAGTACTCACACCGACCCGGCGCGCCCCGGCTAACAAGCACTCCTGGCACTGTTCTGTTGGTTTCAGAAGGATTACACGAGCTTTATGGAGTACTTCCACCCTCACTTTCGCCTCCCTTGCTACTAAACAAACAAATAATTAAACCTCCGTTATCGTTCACTTTAATTAATTGCGACTTTTCTGAAGGTTGCGAGATATTTTCCGACGAGAGTAATGTGCAATGGCTCGAAGGGCGTGCAGAGTTTGGTGCGGTGCGAAGCCATCGGGTACCTGAGACCACGCTGAGGCCTGGGGTGCTGGGTCGGGAGCTGACCTCTCTGACCTCCGTGTCATCGGAGGTGCTGCCCACGCCGGAGCAGCTCTCCAGCTCCTGCAGACGCTCCTCCTGCTTCAGGTCTGGAGCCTCTGGGGGACACAAATGCACAGGGGCTGTTCAGAGAGCCCTCTCTTAGGGCCAAGGAGGAACTGCTGTTCCCACTCAAGTTTACCCCGAGCAGCTTTCCCCCCGCCCTCCACGGAGTAGCCAAGGAAAGCGCATATGCATGAAGTCAAACAAAGCATATATTATCCCGTTCTATAACTGCCAAACCAAACCATAAAAGCTAGTGCGGCCAATCCTTTGGCTGCCCAATGAAGCTGTTGGGTTGAACCCAGAGGCTCCATACTAACAGCAGTACTCATTTGCATGCTCGTTAGTAATAATGCGGTGGTGAAGTGCTCTTCAGAGTGTAGTTTTCTGATGCCTAGCCATGAAACAAGCGCTCCACGTGAGCCTCAGATAGTGCTATTACACAGCAGAACAGGGGCAGCAAATGGAACAAAAAGCAATCAAGACACTCATGCATGTCATTCCGACGCTGCACATATTGAAACGGTGTACTACTTCAATTAACATAAGGCCCAGGCTTTTGCAAGAAACACTTAACGCTGTTAATAAAGCACTCCACTGATTTTCACGAAACACTGATTTTCAACACACAAAAAGAAAGAAACAGGGTGGGGTTGGGGAGTTGAGCACATAATCCCCCATTTGTAAAAGCTTTTCTTTTGGTTTAGCTACTAAGAAGAATTAGTAGACCCACTTCGTAATATACAGTAGAATTTATCGTATTCATATTGCGTCAATGAAATTACATAATTGGCCAAATAAGGCCAATGCCACTGCTACATAAAACACACTGGTTGGCGTAGGAACAATGCACGGCAAAGTCTAGCTGTCCGTGAGCCAGATAGGCTTGACACCATGTGAATCTGACTGACGCCAGCTGCTGTCCTTGTACGTTCCCCCTACTGCTACCACCACAGGTGCAAACGCACCTGCAGGTTCCTCTCTAGGGACATGCTAAGATGCCTTTTACTGGCACACACAGATCTGCCCTGAAAGACAGGGAAGTGCGCACAAACATGGGGACAGATGCAAGCACTCATCTTTGGTATGGAATGCAGTGAAGCCACACCTGGTGTGTCCATCCCAGACCCCCCTCCGCTCACAACCAAGTCAGATATGTACATGGCAAACATGTATACACCCACACACACAGTATACACATAGGGTTTATACATGAGCAAACTGCATCTGCTGCCTTAAGAAAAAGGCACCCACCTGAATCACTAGGCAGGACCTCCACACTCCAGGCCTCGCTGGTGGTCTCTGAAATGGTGGAGCCGTAAGGGTCCAAGAGAACCGACCCCGAGCCGGGCAGACACAGCAGGCTGCCCAGCATGTTCTCTACAGCGGCCCCTAAGAACAAGCACATAACACAAACCAACATGAAACGGCGGGAATGCAGACCGAATCATCCACGTCTGTGGAAACACACAGACATTAACACATCTGCTGGCTGTTATCTGAAGCGCACCAAACGCCATCTAAATTGTTTTGAACCCAGTGGCCCGCGTTCACGCCGCCATTTCACTGGCTTTGAGCAGACACAATAATTGGCTGGAGCAACGCCGCGTTCGGAACACAGTGACTGTTGACTGTTGCATGGAGAGGGCTTCAGAGACAGTGAGCTTTGCACACAGAGAGAGATAGAGGGGGGAGAGAGAGAGAGAGAGAGAGAGGGGTCACAGGCGTTTCATGCTGGGACCCACAGGCACATATACTTCTGTGCCAAAGGTCACAGGTTAATGGCAATATCTCACCCTGCCCTCAGCCTCCAGGGCCGTGACTTTGAGCTGTTGATTAAGCGGGGTATTACTCACAAACAAATGAGCCCTTCGCCCAACCTCCCCGCAAAGTCCTGGGTCCCACCGTCTCCATTTGGCAAGCTGCAGGTTAACAAGGCAGAAGAATCTGGGAGGACCGCGCACAGCTAGCAGGCATGCGTGGGAACGCGGCGGACATGGGGGAAAGATCGCCACGGCGACCTGCGGCAGACGCAGGCAGACGTCCCGCTTGCCCCTCCCCCGCACCCATCAACCACCACTCCTGCCTCGCGGCACGCGCTTGCTTCCGCTCCGTGGCACACGCGTGCCGTGGGCGTGCATGCATGCGTGTGCGCGGGTGCCGGCGGGGGCAGGGCTCTCGGCGGCGGCGGGAGCTCTCCATCCTGCTGTCCGTGTTTACAGTCTTCAAGGTAGGGGCGCAGAGCACTTGTCTTTCAGGTGGATGATTAAATGACTGGCACAACAAGAAGTGAAACAATTAGAATTTCTGCCTCATTATCATGGTAATCTTATCAGTGGGATAATGAGGTATTAATGGATATTTAATGTGCATCTCATAACCCAACCCCTTGGAGAAAACACATAAGGAAATCGCTGTAAATTCACTTAATGATGGAAAAGTCCCCCAACGCCATATTCCGAAGAATGAAAAATGGTGGATGCAAATGAGAAGGAACCAAGGTCAATAAGACTGCAGGGACTGAGTGAATGTCAGAGAGGGAGAAAGAGTGAGACAGAGGACGGGGGGAAGGGGGGCGGGAGGGGAGAGAGGAGACAGGAAGATGGAGCACTGAATAACATGGCAAAGCAACTGCACTGTCCAATGTGAGCTATATGATTATGATGTTTAAGGCAGTGGTTCTTTTAAAAAGTATCTGAACCAATTTTGAGACTCGGTGCCGTAATCACTGCCGTGAATAATTTGTACTATTAATCTGGGAACCCAATGAACTTGCATTATACATGTACAGTATTTAGTATAATTGGTAAGAAAGGTATTGTCTTTTATAAATAACTTAGTTACTTGATAGTGAAGGTAGCTAGGACATACGCTCTTCTAAGAGCTCAAACGTCTCAATAAACTCAGACAAACCTTTACAATGGTGGGCCATCCAAAAACCTATCAATTCATAACCACTTGAATTGGCAGGGTTGAGGACTCCATCTGTTATATTAATAGATTAATTAAAGTAGAAAATTTGAATTTATAACCAAAGCATATTGCTCTGTAACAAGTATTCTGTATTTATAAGATCAAATATTATAGAAAATAATAATGGGTTTTATTCTTTTTTATTTCCTACTTTAAACTGAAAATAATTTTCTATTCCACGGCCATCAAAGAATATTTAGAACTAAATTGAATGTAGAACATTTATTAAATCAGTGTATAATAACTGCCAAACATCTTTCCATTTACTAGCAAACACATTATCTCTTTAAAATCATATTATTCAAATCAAATTACAAACCTGCACAATATCAGTTCCCTTCAGCCAAACTATTTAAAAGGTAACTTAATTAAATATGTAGCAAACATCTCATCTAGATACCAAACAAACAATAATTCATTTGGTGGGAAAAATAAAATAATACATTGATAATTAATTTGGCTCTGAAATGGTAAACAGTGGGTTGTTATAATCCTTCTTAGCTGGTCCAAACCTACAGTACAGCAGAAAGACATCAATGCCATCATGCCATTTCAGACTTCCACCACAAGGGGGTGCCATTTTTCTTAAATGTTAAGAAGGAATGCTCATGACAGCTCTTTAGCTCAAAGCAATTAAACATTTTAACATTAAGAAGAATAAAAGTGACTAACTGGTGTATTGAGGCCATTTAGAGGACAACTGGTGGCAATTGTGGGAAAACCCATCTGGCCTACCTGCTATTTCCTGCAGCCGGTCCTCATCCATGTTGGGGTCGAAGTCACTGCCCAGCACGTCGGTGCTCCACGTCTCACTGACTGTCTCCGAAATGTCCCGGTCCTCCGTTAGACCCATCATGTCTCTGATCTCAAACTTGCGCAGTTTGTCATCCAAGTTGTCCTGAGTGGTGGCTGCAGAATACCACGGCTCTTCATTATTAGCGTTATTCAAATAAACACACATTGACATTTTGCCACAGCTGCAGTATCTTGGACCTCACAAATAAAGTTATCCATATCTCACACACACACCCTGTTCATGCTCCAACAACTGGAGAGCCTCAACCCCGTTGCTTCCCGACGGTCCTGCTCCCAGCTCAGAGACAGACTCTCCTTCCAGGTCCAATGAAGAAACAGAATTGGAACGGTTGGAGGGACCTGCTGAGTAAGTAAAAAGATATCTGTAAGATACCACTATTAGGGCTGTGCAATTAATAACATTTTAATCACGATTTCAATAATCTTCAACAATCACAAAAACAATAAACTATTTTGCACATTACATTTTGTAAGGAACCTCTTATTTAGTCTGGTGTTCTGAATGACAAGTGCACATTCGCCCCTCTCGGGGTGATAGTGAAAGATCACTGAGAAAAGTATTAAGGGACATTTCACTGTTGAAGGTGTTTTCACTGTTTCATTGTTTTTATAAGTGCAGCAACTGCAATATCTTTCCAAAATCAATGACTAATCGTGATTTCAATATTGACCTAAATAAGCGTTATTCAGATTTTTTCCATTACCGAGCAGCCCTAACCACCATTACAAATATTTTATCTTCTCTATGTACATACGTATTACTGTTGCAATGTGTCAATAGACACACTTCTTTTCTTGCCTATGTAAAGTGCTGCGCCACCACCTAGATAAGCATTATTGTGTGTGTGTGTGTGTGTGCGCGCGTGTGGTTTACCACATTTAGCCTGCAATGCAAGTCTGTACAAAGAACAGCTGTTAGGTGTGTATTTTGCGGGTAGGTTTTCGTGTGGTGGTGTGTGGCTTCTGCCTGGTGTACAGACCCTCTGAGATGCCCTCCAGGTTGTCACTGCAGAGAGAGAAGCGCAGCGTTTTGTCTGGCTTGCCGTGTAGCTTGGCGTCGTCAGCAGGGGTGTCGCCCTGAGCCCCGTCACTCATCTGCAGGTTCAAAACCTGTAGCAGAGACAGCAGCAGTGCTATCAAACAAGCACACACTACTAGCACACTAGTGATGTAATGGGTCATATATGGCCACCAGGGGCAGCAGTTCAGAAACAGTTTGTCTCAAGACCCCCAATAACAAGAGAGTAATAGCTTTTATGATTATATACAGCTTCTATAATTAAAACATAATAATCATACAAATAAAAACACCTATGAACACAATTGCAAACTGTTTGCCGTCTAAAAACATTAAACTACATTAAACATGAAAATATCAGAAAAACGTAAAAATACTTTACTGCAAGGAAATGAGAAAGGTTCCTATTCAACCTCAAAGCAGGCACAATGTATTGTTAACGCTGTGTTATGACCCCCTGCCTCTGTGGAAGAATGGACGTTTACGACACCGCTTCATGACATCAACAACGCATTGATTCATGTACAATTACCTCATTCTCTGACATCATCCCGGGGACCGTGTGAGGGCTGTTGCCCAGTGAAACCACCAACACCTCCTCGGGCATCACCTCTTGCAGGGACTCCAGGGAGCTGGCCTCTGTCTCCCCCTCCTGGGCAATGTTGGTACGGCTGCGGCTGCGAGCATTTGCTGGGGGAGGGGGGGGAGGAGACAGATACTTGTCATTGAAATGGATAAATCATATATTGTTAAAAAAAAAAAAAAGCATAATGTGCACTATGATTATTATGAGTTAAGCATACAATTGCAGGAATATTGCTAATATGGTGTTATTTTTAAGAAGTCCATTAGTAAACCGTTTTAAACCCAGAGAACTAGAGTACAATTTGCCATATAATAGAAGGCAGAGGTTAGGCTAGGCTATGCTAGGCTAGGGGTGCAATATTAAAAATATTTCATCCAAACAATTTATAATGGTATCATTAACAAATACAATTTAAAAATGACACCCTTAATTATCGCACAAGATTCTACAAAAATGTAAACAAAAATTCTCTATGAAACATTACACTGGTCTGATTATGTATACTTGCATATAAAAACACACCCCGCTTGTTTCTGGTTATGGGAGACAGTAGACAGTGTTAACTAATCAACACTGAACCTTCTTGGCTGTGGAATAACATTAACATATTTTAAAGCTCAAATAGTACTCAGATTTTATAATTATAATATACTGAAGTACATACGGCAGGGCATGGACAGCCTTGCTCATTACAACCAACTCTTGTAGCATTCCAAATGAACTCAGCACAGACAGGCCCAGCAATGCGAGATCTGACATAATTGACCAATCTGAATACATCAACGCTGATTTATAACGCTGGAAAATAAATCAGACAAGTGTTGACGACTGAACCATTGTGGACATTTCACATTAAATTCTGATATGAAGCTACTGTCAACCCTAACCAACCAAAGCAAATGATACATCTGTACTGTATGCTGATACACTGTGATCCACGCATGTTGAGGGAAGAAAAAAAACAACACACCTGGTCATTTCAGGGATCACAAGTGCGTGCCAAACAAGGTGAAGCACTCTTCACGTAGCACATGACAGCCGTATCGGTGTAATGACAGATCAGATGGGTTTCAGGCTAATTATCTGGGATGCTCGCTATGGCTATAATGTGCTGCAGATCATGTGGGCTCTCTACGGGTTCACCTACAGGAAACACATACTTTGTTGCCGACTGCGGTGGGGTGCCAAGCAGCTAGGTATCTCATGTTGATCACAATCATTTCCTATATTCCTATTATCATTCTGTTTTGAATAGGGATGCACCAATATATCGGCATCGGCCAATCTTCGCCTTGTTGACTGCAATTGGCCTCTCTGCAAACATGATGACATTCACCGATGGCAGTGGCCAATGGTAACTTGTGTCACATCAGTTTTGCGCTGGTTAATGCTAAAGGTAGAGCTATGATACCACCAGTAACAGCCACTGACTGTACACAACTTTGGCATGGCCTGAGGGAAATGGGTGCTGTGCACACATTTGATTTGTTTTCAAATAAAAGCAAATGTTGGTATTTTACCTACATCAGTATTGGCATCGGCTATCGGCCCAATTTTCTTTTTTGTGTTGTTAGGTATAGGCCCAGAATTTTACAAACAGGTGCATCCCTAGTATTCAAGTGTCTTCTGTAAGTCTCTTACTTATCAGTGGCATCGCTGACTGCCTCTCTTTTCTAAAACTAGATACTACCATTGTCAATTGAGTATATTTAAGATATACTCCAGACTTTCCTTAAAGTCACGTTCACACACAAAAAGCTCAGGTTTCCCCCCAGAGCTGTATTAAACTATTATAAGCCAATTGTTAATGAACATCCCACACCATCACCACCAAAACACAGTACCTACATCCAGCATGAGCCATACAAGCACAAGCGGGAGCAAAATAAAAGTCTTTGTGGACTCTACCTGGAAATTAATAGCCATATTCCTCTGTACGAGGAAGCAATAAAAAATAAAAAGTATATTAAAAATATAAAAAATGATGTTAGCTTCTAAAGGGCAGACAGGGAAGGGGCAGGCATGGTTAATGCGCATGGCCAAATGTTAGACATTACTACAAATACACTGGTGCTGGGATGAATGTTAGCAACACACAGCGCTTATGAGCAATACAGATTAGGTGGTTTAGTTCGCACTAGCCGCCACAGTGGTCGACAGGCTACCCACCAAAAGGGGTCACTAAAGGAATGTGTGCTGACAGAGTGATGGTTGTGGGATCCCTGGACGTTAAAGCTGTTAATTGTTGTCCTGGTCATTCGTTGGCAGCACATGAAGAAAAAGGAGGGAAAAAACAGTTGAAAGTTGGAGGGAGAAAGAGAGAGCGAAGAGAGTGCGAGTTAGAGAGACAAAGAGAACCAGGAGTTTTTCCTCAGTATTCCGAACACTAATATAAATATGCATCAACAGTCAAGTTTCAATTAAATAAAGAGTCATATTTCAGAGAAGCGAGTAGATGTGGTTCGTTTCTAATCGAGAGGGAGTTGCCACAGCGTCGTTTGTCTTGGAAATGCTAATGGGGTGGTAGGGGGGGTCTATGCATCTTTCCATCCATTCCAATTAAAGTGACTTCATTTATATTTGGCATTTAATTGGTTGTCATTTCTGTAATTGAGCTCCAATACAGGCCATGCTAATTATCTTCAGGACAAGCTGAGAAGAAGCTCATTAGCTTCCTACAAAAACAAGAGCCTTTCACTAACAGTGGCCGCTCAATTTGGGGTGCTTATTTTATTCCTCATTAGAGAAAATATTACAGTTTTTAAAGTAGCATTCGCTCTTTCATATTCCGCATCTCGTGAGAAGGCACAGGAGAACATAAATGCATCCGTAGAGCATTCGGAGGGCCATAGGGCCTAAGCAGGTGCATGACAACACATCAGAGGGGGATGAGTGGCAGGTACCTATGGGGAGTCGATTCCTCTTGTTGGCAGGGGTGGTGGCTGGAGAGAGCTGGGGGGTGGAGGAGGGGGTGAGCTCCAGACTGTTGCTCTTCACTGCGTGGGACTGGGGCACGTTGGCCAGCAGGGTCTCCAGGGCCATGTGCTCCTCTTCACGCAGGTGGTCGCCCGCCATCACGCTCCGCACAAAGTCCACCTGAGCACAGCGGTGACAACACACACCTTTATAATAAAGACCTGTGACACCATTGTGTGGTGCTCTGTCCTCACTGTGTGATAAATCTACCTTCCTGGTCTGACAAGTGAAGGTTCTTTAATGCCGGGTGCACACTACATGATTTCAGGCCGATTCTGACCCGATTCTGTCGTGACCGACACATTTTTAGCGTCGGGACTGAACGTTGGTCGTCAAGGGCGACGACAGGAGTCGTTACTCTATGTAGTGTGACATATTCTAAGATAGGCTACGAGCCATCTGCGACGCGTCACGACGTCCCGCTGAAAAGACTAGCATGTTAGAATTTTGTTTAGTTTCTCGCCTAGTTTGACTTCCAACATATTACTCCACGTTAACCAATAGGATGGTAGGAGACTCTCTGGCAGACTATGTAAATATGGAGAAGGAAAGGACGGACTTTGTTGAACAATGGCAACTATACCCTTCTATAGGCCTAGCTGTTGGCTAATGTTATTGCAACGTGATCGAAATACGTTCTTTACCTCAAGTTCCCTTTGAAGGAGCCCATACTGCCCTCTGATTGACACCCAGGAACGAGTCCACAGAAAACCTTTTAATTCTTTCTTTCTTTTTTTTTTTTAAATCCCCAGCATCACACTTGTGTAGCAATTATTGACAAATGCTTGGCCGGCTCTGCGAACTGTCATCTTGCAGCTATGATTGACAACTTCTTGACCCCTCCTTCCCGACGACACATGATCAGCATACAGTGATCGGTAGGTGTCATACATGTAGTGATGCCAGTCTCCTTTCCACGACACGTCAAGAATGTACAGCAGAATGTTCACCTAATCTAACATGGTGACCATCGTTATAGACCAAAAAGTCGTGTAGTGTGTACCCGGCATAAGCTCCTCCCATTATTTGTTTGCACTGGAGCCTTTCTACAGCTCGAGGACACAGATTCAGTGGTATGCTTGTGCGCCCACATAGAACTATGACTAATACAAAGTGCTGACTCA
>JAODUG010000024.1:4024029-4062276 GCA_027564795.1 Aphredoderus sayanus | reverse complement strand
CAGTCCAGTCATTTGCAAATAGCAACTCAAAAACCTGCTCAGAATGTAGACGTCCTGAATATTTCTAGTCTAAATATTTATCCAGGGACTTGGAATTTTTCATACAAAATGTATGAACCAAAACATGCCATTCTCATTATTGCCACAACGTGGCAGAACAGTACCATTGGTAGAATTGCATACTGACGACGGTATAAGAAGGTAGCTGTAGGCTGTAGTATTTTGACCAATGCATGTCAAAGACATTACATTATGAGGGAACTGTCAACATGTGAAAAAGTCCACAATCTGTAACCTTTAATTTACACATGCGTAGCCTAATTGCACATGTTATTTTGATTTACTCAAGTCACAGAGTAGTCTGGTGAAGACTAAAACCTGTTTTTTTTTATACATTTTTGTAATTATTTGTAAAAGGATATTTTGATGTAATAAACTCATGTGTAGCCTAGGCCGAGAAGACCTACACAATATGTGTAGCCAAACTTTAAAATAGTCTTCCCCACTAGGCGGTGCTCGAATTACACGTATCAATTGTAAAATGGGCGTGAGTAAAAAGGAACAGTTATTACAGAATAATGTTTTTATATGAGGTCCAGTAGGAAAAAGATAATTAAATTCTGTACAATTTCACATTGTATTGATAAATGTTGGAGTCTGCCATAAGCTATAATACATAGCCTTTTTGTCAAATTTTGTCTGTTCTGTGTTCTTTCAGAAAATCTTATCTGCTGTTTCTGTACTGCCCGGAAACACAAACAATGTGGTGCAGACCGCTCTACACTATCCCAGCCTTGGCAATGCATGTCCAATGTGGGGGTCAGAGCTTCCGATCTGAGGGAGCACGAAGTACCCTATGGCACTGAAGTGAGATATTGTATGTTTTGTTTTGATAGAGTTCAATCAATACAAGATCCCCACCTCTACATTTAAATGATAAACTAAAGAATCAAAGAACTTCAGTAGGCTACAATCAAAAATAATTCACAGGGTCAGGTACCAGTGCCTACAATAAAATATAATTCTGCCTAGGATAGCATGTCACCCAATATGATCAATATGCAGATGCAATAACTTTGTTTTTCATTAGATGGGCAGATGATCCACATAATTTATAGTAATAATCTATAAATTGTTCATTTGTAAGGCAACATTTGTTTTATATTATCACAGTTAAAAACAGTAGAATGAACAATTAATTGATATTTGTGATATTATTATACATTTCTTTTGAAATACAAAGTAGGTACAACTAGACTCTTAACTCTTTAAATTCCATTTATTATATATAGGTTATAAACATCACAAAATAGAGAATTGAAGGTCTTGCACAACAAAAAATAATAAAGAAAAAGAGCAACCTTAGATTAAATCAGGCAATGGTAAGCATATCAATATTGTTTTAGTGCAGTACTGCAGGAACATTAGATACTATACTGTATGTTTTAGTGCAAAAAGATTGCAGCTCATAGCTCCAAAGAATTATTCAAGTGAATTAATAAAACAGTTGCAGTAGTTGATAAGGTTGCTCTTTTTTATTGCATAATGTTTTTGACCATACATTGTTAGTAATAACAAGGTCTTGTGGTTGTATCATTCAAAGGAGATTTACTATCAATATATAATATACATATTTTCGAGCATCAAATGGGAACCTATTACTAACATAATTTATATTCCATATCAATATTAAAATATCTAAATATAAATTACATGCCTTATGCAAAATAATTGTATATTTATAATAGTAAAAGAACCTAAGCCAAGAGCAGTAAAGCCTTAAGAAATATAGCAAGATTTCTACATTGCTTTGTGTCAAATGCATTTTTTTACTGAAGGCCACTTCCAAACAAAGCAAGTTATACCAAGAGTGACATCACATTTGAAATAATAATTAAACAAGTTCAAACTTAAATTCTTGAGTTGGAAAACAATGTTAATTTTTGAAAAACAACATAAATACCAACCCACACAACTACACTTTAAAATAATACTACAGTAGTAATAGTACTGTCACAATATAAGTTTCCATATAATATTTGGTGGCAAAACAATAGACGGTGACTGTAGCATTTTAAGATGTGTCAGTGCCTCACTAATATGAGGACACAATTGTAAAAATGTGTGCTTCAAACATCAGATCATACATATGTATACTGTCAACATCTGGTTTACTGGATTTATGCCTAGTCTACATGCAGGCTATAACTGTTCTCAGTGCAATGGGATCAAAACAAGGTAAAAACAAACAACGGTCGTGTGAAAATGCAAGAGAAAGAGAGAAGTTAGTCTGTGATCATCAAATGTACCCACATTGTCATTTATAATCACTTTGCCAAACTACCATATTTACAGTTTGTACAAATGACATCATTATCATTACTATGTGCTTAGACTATATAATATCATCCAGGAGATGTGGGGTTCCCACCCAGTCCAGTGTTCTTGGCTCAGATGCAGCCATGATCATACACATAAACTGTTTCCCTGTTCTCTTATCGATGGGGTATATTGTAGTTGGAGTGAACCTCTTGTTGCTTTCCACAAACTCACATAGCTGGTTATAGATTTTGGGATACTCGTGACGAAGGAAGACTCCCCTGGTTCTGAGCTCACGCTGGATATTGACAAAGCACACCTCTCTGGCTTTTCTGCCCTCCTCTCCCTCCTTTTCAATGTCAGGTGTGCCCGGAGGAGGTGTGAGAATGAGTGTCTCCATGTCACTATCCTTCCTGTATACCTTTTTGTCTGGGCTGGAGGAGGCCAAGGACACCTTTGCATATTTTCTAACTGTCGGTACTTGGACTCTTGGTGAGGGTCTGTTAGGCACTAGTTCACCAACAGCTATGGATACATTCAGAAGGAAACATTCTGTGGGGTCATATTCGTTGCCTGCCTGCTGCAGATCCTTGCAGTATTCACCTAGGTTGTCTTTGAAGCCATCCAGCTCTCTGAGAGACAAATATGTGGGCGTTATGAGGAGGCTCTCTAGCCCAACTTGCAGGAAGTTGTCAGCTGTGCCTGGATTAGCAAAGCCCAAGAAGAGAACTCCTCTGCCTCTAGAGAGATAGCCAGCTTTAGCAATACGGGAAAAGGCTTTATGGATCTCTGTGTTCTCTCTGCAGAATTTAAGGGTGTGTCTACACACACTGCTGACGCGGCCATACAAACAATCCTCTTTATGGGTCTCCCAATCATTCCTGCGACAGTTTCGCGAGCAATAAAATGTGTAGCAGCTATGACAGGATTTAAAATACAGGCAAGCATTGAACAGAGTCTCTACCCGCTTGCACTTCCTGTTAGCACAAACCATAGTGTCATCTTCGTCTGTGCTGTGGTCCGGAGAACATTCTTCAGCGCTCCGCTGTAAACCATCACACCCACTGTCAGGGTCTTTGACTGTATCCGGGCTGGATTTGGAGGATGGGAGTTGGGTATTCAGAGGTCCTAGATTGTCCAGTCCTGTAGATCCTCCTTCTTTTACACCATCTTCACTAATCAATTGTTTTATTTGGTCTAAAAGGCCCTCACTTGATTTCCTGCTTGTTGTAGGTTTATAATCAACAACTAGGTCTGCTAATAGCTCATCCAATTGCTCTAGACTCTGTTGCAGGGAGAAATTATGTTTTTTGTCTTTGGTAATTTCTGTTGTGTCAGATGATTGCTCTTGATGGACTGTTCTGGGAGAAGGTGTCTTTTCACAGTCCAAGGCATCCCAAGTGACTGAGTGAACATCTTTCCGTTTGTTCTTGCCTGCACGTATGTCATTGTCAGTTATTGTAATCTCAGGAGTTACAAACCAGATCCCACTCTTAGTGTTCCTCCAGGGGTTGGTTGGGGCCCTCTCTAAGGAGTTTTCAGACAGAGATAGAGCAGCGTACCGCCTTGGTGAACTGGATAGGTTAAGTATAACTGGTTGAGATGTGACCTCAGAGGATGTTGCATGTCTTCCCTGGTAAAACAGGTTCTCGTAGCTGCGTCCACGAGGCACAGACTGCTCCCTGTCATGGCGTGGATAAAGGATATTGTCCCATGACTTGGAGTGGCTTTTGACCTCATCTCCAAGTCTATTTGTCTCTCCATAGCTGTTAGCAAACCAGGGGGGCATAATAGGATCTTGTCTTACTATTGGTAGTGTTTGCTGAGAGGACTGGTTGGAATAACCAGATATACTTGAGCGGTACCAGTCATCTGTAAATGCCTGTTGCATTTGTGGGCGCCGACGGCCCTCTGTGTGATACTGCCTCGATGGAACATACTGCTCTGCAGAGGAATTGAATGGCTTGGGGTAAAACACCTTGGAGCTAGTCAAAGGATAGGGATGGCCCCTGGGGTCTTCTCCACAGTAGGATCTAGACAGTGGTGTTTGAGAAAAGTATGACCCTGCTTCACTCGTGGAATACGGTCTGGTATAGACTGACTGTGTTGGCTCCTGTGTAGAGACATGGTCTGTGTAATATGGCCTGACAGGAAGCGTGTGCACCCAGCGAGCCCTTGGATCATACTGACTAGCTAGTGTGCTACCGTGGCTGGTAAGACTTGCCTGATCATCTTGATAGTATGTTCTAGAATAAGGATGAATGGGATATCTGACTGGGTCTTCAGTATAGAAAAATTTGGTAGGTATGTTAGGGTTTGAGTAAGCCCTTTGCTCTCGACTTAGATATGGCAAGGTTGGCGGCATGTGGTGCATGCCCAGCTGGTGGTGATAAGTAATTGGGGACATGCTGGTGTATTGATATCCTTGCCGAAGATCTCCACTGTAACACTCGCTCGGAGTAGGCGTTGGTGATATCTGTCGTGGTACGTACAAGCCCCTGCTGCTACTGGACTGTGAGTATCTCTGCCAGGGGTGTTCCGTGCGCATGCTAGGAACCTGCCTGGAGGTGTGCTGTAATACAGTGGCATCTGGTTTAATATCTACACGGCATCTGACATGAGGAGTTAGGGCTGGTTTGTCTTGTTTCTCTTCCTCAAAACAGTCTGAGACATAAAGGGGAGAATGGGGTTGTAGCTTTATAGGATGTACCTCATTCAAAAATGCCCTATTGTTGTTAAAGGACTCTTGGTGTGTTTCAGTCCTCAGAGGGTCTGGCACTGCCTGAGCTGCTTCCCTGGCTTTTCTGGTTCTTGGAGGAGATACAGAAATGGGAACAGGGGTGAGGGTCGTCTTAATTCGAGGAGCACTTTTAGATCTGCTACTCTTTTTTGCCTCAGACCATGTGTGATGGCTGGTTTGGTCTTGGATGCTGTGCTGCTGGAGGTGCCTGGAATTAAACAGATCTGGTGAAGAAAAACGAAGATGCTCTGACTGGTCAAGCCCATTCCATGTTAAGTCCTTGTTCAGTGTCTGCTGCTCAGTTCTTTTGTACGGGTACTCCATTGAAGAAGAGAAGGACTGTGGGTCATCCAGTGACTCAATATAGTCAAAGCTACGGCAGTGTCTCTTGTTGATTACTGGTTTGTCAATCATTTGCGAGTCACATTTCTGAGAGAAGTGGAGCGAATCTGAGTGCCCAGTGATGGGGTTTAGACTAATGTCCTGATATAAAGTGGAAACCAGTATATCAGGTGGATGTGTTCGTGTCATTTTAAAGGACCTCCACAAGTCCCTTTTCAGTGTGATTCAACATCAACACAACCTGTAAAAAGAAATAAACATTTAAATCAGAATTTATCCATATATTATGTACAGTACGTATCTGTAATTTACATGTAAAGATGCTAGTAAAGTTGATACAGTGGTACGAACAACATGAAAAGCGTTATATACTGTACTTTATGAGATCTATATAAGTAAGTTGGTGCTAATTTGACATTAACTATGCTAGTTACTCTGTAGTGTTTTCTGGACAGTCAATTCAACAAATCTTTAAGCAGTTATTATCTGAAATCTGATTTGGCAATATTTGGTAAATGTGTTCAAATAAATTTGACATAATGCAAATGTATTATTATAAATATTGTGTGACTGTTGATATATTCAGTAATAATAAGATCATTCACGTTACATTTGGTACAACTATAAACAAATTTTTATAATCCTTATAATAATAGAGGTATGGTATATAATGACGAATTTGAGCATGAATGTCCATGCTAAAGCTAAGTACATACAAACATTTGACTGTCTATTATATGTTATATGAGAAAAAGTGACCAGCTCTCCAGAGTACTCGTAAAGAAAGAAAATACAAGGGATCTGTTTTAAAAGTGTTGATGTACTGTATTTCTACAAGCAGACAGTCGTAGTCAACATGGCACACACACACACACACACACACACACACACACACACACACACACACACACACACACACACACACACACACACACACAGGCTTCTTTGTTGGCATTCACCCATGAGCTAACCCTGAGTTACCATCTGTTCATCCTGATGAGAGAAGGGTGACCAGCCATCTCCTCATCTCATCTCCACAGCACACCTAAATATCACGCTTGTTCACACACAATCATAATTTCAACATATAATAAACCTAATCCATGGTTTACCTCGTTGGTCTGTGTTGTTTGTATAATGTGATGTTACTGTTAAGACAGCTATGTAAAGCCACTAGATTGTAGTTGGTAACTAGTATTAAAGGATCACTGTGAGCCCAGTTTGTATTGTATGGTGTGGTATGAATATTGAAGGAAACAACTATCTCTGTTCAGACTGAACCACCACGAATCATGCACGTTTTCCCATGCACGTTTCTGCTTACACCAAAACATGTTGAGTTTTTGTCTGGCTAATAGCAATTTATACTCTATTTTGTCTAGCAAAAGATACACGACATTGCAAGAGTTGCCAAGGCTTCAATTAATCACAGATTAAATAAGGATATAGTTTAGAAATTAAAATGTCCAGTTAAAGTACATGTAAAATTAGTGCACTCTGTAATTTCCATTGCTTTTGGACATTTATGAGCATAACTTCAAGTGAAAATGTCAAATGCATTAGCCTAGTTTTTTTCCAATTTCCATGGGGACTTAATAGCTTGACTATAATCTCTAACTATGTCTATCAGGGATTAAAGGAATACTTCACCCAAAAACAACAATTTGTGCATCAGTTACCTGAAATGCTGGAAGAAATGTGTTGTAATCGCATACAAGGAGAATATAAAGCTCCTAATATTTGATAAACATTTTATTCAGATTCAAACCTCAGAAAAGTCCATAGCTCAGTGTCAGGTGACTTACTGTACCAGGACTCCTGGCCAATCGACAAGCCTGCAGGTGCTTATTGACAGTTTTGTGGGCGTGCCATGCCGACCTACAGTAAGTGTGTAGGACCTACTGACCCAAACACTAGTTTTTTGGGGCAGTTGGTCCCAAATACAGTATATATATTATTATTATTTTTATTTTTATTGTATTTTTTTGATCCGCTATGGACTAACTTTAATCAAAATTTTAATCAAAAATGTTACTTTTAAAATGGTTTTAAAAAAATATTTCAAATATTTATATATTAAACTACTATTGGGTTATTAGGACAATTGTGTTTTTCCACATTTGTGTCACATTTGGCTGCCGCATTTGCTTTTCAAGAGAGGCCTGTTTCAAGTGATCAAGTGATCAGTGAACTATGCTTCCACATGCCACAAAACTGTCGCCTAGCTACAGCACACAGCAATGGAACCATAAAACACCCAAGGTTGCAGATTAAGAACAAAATACATTTTAAACCTTGCCACTCTTTATGTCTACCCTAAAGAGGCCTGAATCATCATGTTACCAAACAGGTTAAGAACCTAAACATTAATAGTCACAGTGTAGGCCACATATTTTAGGCCAAGAGGCACAACAAATGTAAGTTTACCAAATAGTATAAGTAACAAAACTACATGTAGGCCTACTAAAAACATTTACCACACTAGATAAGCAAATGTCAGCATGCCTAATGCGCCTCCTAAAACTTAATATAGAACAATGGCTTATTCATTGCGTAAACAATGCCACATTTTACCCACTTCAGCACCCCTTTATTTTGTTGTTGCAGCATGGACGGCCCCTGCATCCTTCGTGGCTGACCTAATGCCTTTGAGGCTCGATGACATCATTAACAACAAAAAAACAGCGTATGTTCACATTCGGGCAAATCGGGCCATAACATAGTGGAATTGGAATACTAGTTAACTTTCATAATACGGGATTTTACATTAGCAAAATGGCCTTACCGTCTCGTCAGTGACCTGCTCAAAACCAGTGCACATGGTAACTGCCACCAATGCAGGCTATTTACTGCGGCGCTGGATGGGTCTACTACACCTGCTGTATTGCTTCGTGATCCATCACGTTTCCGTCCTGCGTTACATCTTGTCCCAATCTCGGCGATGCCATTCCGTCTCTTGGCTGTGTGATGGAGCAGAGGAGGTGTGTCTGAGCCTGCGCTTGTGGGCGGGTAATAATAGATGCGCGCGTACGTGCCTTTCTGGAAGCGTGACCGTGCGTGATTTTATGAGGGAGTCGGTGACTGTTCACTGTGTTCAAAACGAGAGCAGCAATGCAGTCATTAGCCTACTCCTCGCTATGTTCATCTAGTCATATCTCTGTGAGGCCAATTCGACAACTGATTTTATATTTTGGGAACTATAGTGATTACTGTATATCCAATAAATGGGTGTTAATAGATATGAATAGATGTATTTTTCAAGTGTTGTACAACTTGCCTTTTAGTAGTTATGCCAACATGGTCTCCACCTGTGGCCTAGTATTGTAGGTCAGTACCAATAGCATAAGTATATAATATATAATTTAGCACAATTTAATTGGAAACAACCTATATGCATAATAAAATTAAATAAGATTTAGGCTATAGATTATCTATATCCATACCTTGTACAGCCTATAGCTGTGCTTCATTAGTGTAAGACTATACCTTGTGTTTCAATAGAGCCTTCTACCAGATCACAGAATAACATCCTATAAGGCTGCTGGCGTCTTAATTATCAGCCTGCGAAACACACATCTAGCTGTAAATCTTAACAAGGCATTTCTGCATTGTATGAATTGATGATCGGGACAGCAAGCGTCCCTCAGCCCAGAGCATGTGACTGCTGCAGGACTGCTTACTGAAGCAGTCTCCCAACAGAAGTCACTTGCTACTGTTGTACATTGCTGATAAGCTGGAAATAGCAATAACACTCATATATGATAGAGTTCATCTCATTTCAGAACAGATCGTCTTCCACTACTCGCATACACATCAGATATAAAACACCATCGCTAAGTGTGACCCTTTCGGTGCCATATAATGTATCAGATATGATTCAGACTGGCAGAACAGTGGATTTTACATGCATCCCTGAAAGTGAGATTAGTGGCTGTGTGTGTGTGTGTGTGTGTGTGTGTGTGTGTGACTCAGCCCTCCTCGGCATCGTGCATTGGCATCAGTTAATGTCAGCTGTCGGTTAGCAGGCATTAGTATCTGTCAGCTCAGCTGGCTGCTAGCAGGTGTCTCAGGCACCTTGCAGGCCTTGTGGAATGTAAATCAATGGCTTTCTGTTCATTAGAGGCCCCTCTGACAGGGATCAATTAGAATTACACAACCACATAGCAAAATTAAAGTGAAACATAGGATTACTCTGCCATGAACATTCAAGTGGGCTTTCATGTAGTTCAGACATATCAGTGATGAAAGGCCATAGGGAAAAGACACTTGTAGTTCTTATGTTGTTAGATGTATTGTACTTGTGGGCTTTAATGGCCTTGAACATCACTATCTTCATCTTTATAATGAAGTGCTTTTATGTTATCTGTTAATAAAAGTATGACATTTATACAGATAGTCTATGCATATAGTAGCTAACACATTTTGATAATCACATTCAGGTCAAATGTTCCCATGAATTCAGAGGAAACAAGGAAAGCACATTAGTTGAGATGAAAACATTTCATGTGTCACACTGGAATATTGTTATGAATATGTCTGTGGTTCCTGTTTTGATTAATATTTTAAATTGCCACATTTACTTCTTGTAGAGATACATTCTGTTGAATGCTGGTGGATCTTCAAGATCTTCCTAGATATTTTGAGGTCCAACATGAAATATGTAAACGCTCAGATTCAGTTGATGGGGGTGGGGTGACCTTTAAAGGCTTAAAGGCATACAGTCTCTAAGGATGTGGGGACTCCAGGGAAGATCCAGCCTGTATTTCCTTAATTTAAATTCAAGACAGATTAAATGGTTGTCAACAAATTAAACCAGTCCAGTCAAATCTTCAATATACTCATCTGTTCCAGGCATACTTTAATGGTGATCTTTATAGGGAATAAGGGAATATAAGGAAAGTACTGGCATCATTTGTTTTGGTGGGATTTACTCACCCAGAATGTGTTACCACATGTACTTTTAGATCCAAAGGGAGCAGAATAGTTATTCCTTGCAGAGTGTATATTCCAGGATCAGACTATATATACACACAGGGCTGTTAAAACAGCTATTTACCAGAGTAAACAAAAGGTTACACTCACATCTGCATATCTTCTTAGATTAGCCTCAATTTCCCTTATTAATCATTTGTGGTCCCCTTGCAGTTAAAGTACAGTTTCTAAATATAGTAAAGGAACTTTGCTAAAGTGGTTTGGTTTCATTAACATTCACTTAGGCCTGATTCATTTGAGTGGCTCTACAGACAGAAAGACAAATGCATAGTTTAACCATTCTAAAAGCTATTCACATGTTTCCTTGTGTATACAAGCAGAAGTGCATTTCAATCCACTTCATGCAACACTCATAAACAAATTCATGTTCAAGCCATGCCATTTGGGAGCAGTATCCATGGTAACCAACACTGAGTAGGTGCAAGAGACTGGATAGATTTCAAGTCAACTCTAATGGGAGACTTCCATGGAGACCATAAAAGCCCATCGTCACAACCATAAGATGATGGGAGGTGCAGATTGTTTGTATAGACATCATAATCTAGGGCTGTGTTCCATATATACACATCTTATGTGTGATTTCTCCCTGGAATTTCATGCTGCAGGTCTACATCCGCTGTATTACATTCATGTACATATTCTCTGATGCCCCAGATTCTTCAACAAAGATTGACAGCAATAAGTAAATAGTAAGGTCTATGATAAGGAGACTCCATCTGCCAGGAAAGAAATGATGATACCTGCTAGCAGGACTCACGTGGGTAGATATTCAAAGCTTCATTTGAGTGCATGTAGGTCAATGCAAGAATAGTGTGGATATGATTCACAACTGCTGTGAGCAAACACAAACTATTCTGTGTTGGACTCTTGGGGAACTGTAAGACATCCCATGGTGATGTTTAATTAAATCTCGACTATACTCTAGTCCCTTATCCTTCATCATCTGCCATTTTGGCCAAGGAATCATGCAGTAAACTGCAGCCCCATATGTCCAAGCATTTGCGGCTGGATACAATTATTACCATTCAAAATTTATTTGATAATCAAGTGGTGAGTTCGGATGAGAATGAATGCTGCTTATGGTCCCCTTCAGTTAAGACTGGATAGACAGCATATCATTTGTTCTTCTGTTCGGACAAATCAATGAGGTCTTTAACCATGAAATGACTCACCCTCCTCTCCACAGCACAAGACAAGGCAAATCCGTACTGTGAGTTACAGCGTGTTCTATAAGCTTTACTGCATGCCTCATAACAGCCAATCAACTGTTTCGCATTCAAAGCCAATTATATAATTGCTGAATAGAACAACTGAGTTGTGTTTTCTCTTCATTATCTTCCCGTATTTATTGTTCTTTTTATCACACATTGTCCTTAAGAAAATGCCTGAAACAAACACACAGCTTTGTATTAACACGGTGAACTGACTTACATAATATATACTGTCAATTAACTCTTGATACAGTCTATTCAATCATATACAGCTCAAATTCAGTAACAAGCATGTAATCATATTACATGCATTCCCATCTTTAACACTGTTTTCATTCTGTTAATTGAAAGCCTAATCCACATAAATACACATTCAGTTTGATAATCAGGCTATGACTATCCATATGCACCTGCGCATTCAATTTTTAAGTTCTGCTTAAATGGGTCAGCTCTAGAAATATCTTGTCTGAGTGAACAAGGTGTTGGTACCCCTCCCCTCGTCTCTTGTCTCTGTCTCTAACAGAACATACTGTTTGTGGGCAATACCAACAGAATCATTTAAAGCTGATTGATTGCATGTGTGCTGATATCTCATTAGATTCCAAAATAACTATTCATCAATGAGCTTGAAAGGCAGCAAACCATTACAATGTGACCTATTATGTTTTACTCTGCACTCACTTGATGTTCTGTTAATACTTTATGGTAGAAGAAGACTAAATACAATTTTAAGATAACTAATGCTGCATTACTGACAGGTAAAGCTCCCAACTTGTATCATATACTGTGCATTATTGTAAGGGTAAAGATAGATAGAAAGATAAAGAAAGAAAGATATGCAGTCAGTGAAAGAGCACTCTGGCTTTAGTAAGAGCTTAAGCATTTTACCAACACATTTTATTGTTCCCTTCAACACTCATTTGCAACTTAAAAAAAGTACCGGTAATTTCATTTGCTACTTAATATTGAACATGCTTTCACATTTCTACCCCAGTGTTTTGTTTTGTGCAATATCCTAACCAGAACCTTTCATATGTCATTTGTTTAAACTATCAGTGAAATCTGACTAATCTTCACTGTGGTCACTTAAATGACTGACCGGGTACACTGTATGCAGTCCTCCACTGCACAGTCAATTCTGCTCTGTCAGCTGTAGTGGGCTGCATTCAGATATTTACTTTTACATTTTACATTTACGGCATTTGGCAGATGCTTTTATCCAAAGCGACTTACATGTAGTACATTTGTCAATAGTTGGACAAGTCATACATCAGCAATTATAAGCAGACAATATTCTAAATATTGCAGCATACTATAATCATGCCTACTACCACGTAATAAACCATATAAAACACAATAGGTAATGGCCTAACTAGTAAAGTGCTTAATACATAACAGCAGAATTTAATGTAACTTTTAATTTTTTTAAGGTTTTGAGGTACGTAAGAGCAAAGAGGTAAGAGCATGAGAAGTTTAAAGGGCTTTCAAAGATGACAGGCGTGAATGCTAAGAAATGGCGAGGTCGTTGTTCGAGCTACCAAGGTGGATTGTGAAGAGATGTGTCTTGAGTCTCTTACAGAAGATGTTTCTAGTCTAATATATAATAAAACAACATATAGTTGTATTGTGTTTTGTCTGTGAAAGTGATGAGAATTATAGCCTATTACTATTTAAATAATATTTATTTGTGATGCACGTTTTGATCCAAAATGCATCTTATTTATTATACTGTATATTATATTATATTATAGACATACATCTTATTATATTATCAATAGTTGTACATAATACATCACTGATTTTACTTTAAATATTTTGTAATTCTCTTATAATATTGTACATTGAAATGTCAATATATAATACAAGCACATGTTGCAAATACTTTATAGCTTGTATGATATTTAGAAATTTCAGGTGGGAGGAGACATCTAAATAGCTAGAACAAATTTTACAACATGTAAAATAGGCTACATACAATTACTCTCATAATACTGGTGTTTAAGATACTATGGTGGTCAAATTTAAAGCATGCACCACCTTGTGGTCATATACAGTAGCAAACCAGTAAAATACACCAGTTCATCAGCAGTTCATGTTGCAGTTAAGCTGTATGATCAGTCCAGGTTCATAGCTGTGACATGATTTTATCACGTACTGCAGAGCTGTGTAAATGTTAGCATTTTATTCCCTTTGTTAATGCTGCTTATTTATTTATTGAAACTTGATTTTATTAAAAATATAGTGAACACATTATTAATTCAACATGTCTAATATTATTTTTATTAGTAGAGTACTGTAATTACCTTTAAGATACAATAACAAAACTATACACGAATGGAGGACTGTTACCCATACAATAAACAAAGGTGAAACAGAATAACATTTTAGACTTAGACACATCTATATAAGTATAATGAATAATTAATCATAAATCACCATTGTTGGTCATAGACTTTATTGAATAGGTTATGTGAGTGGGTTGATAATATACTAATCTTCACATAATTACATTGCTACATTGCATATAACATCAAATATATTCTTTTAAAATATGTATTTCAATACTCCACCATTATTTACTTTAACAATATCTTATTGATCATGTATGTTTTACATCTGGCAGGCATCTTCAACAATCAATTTCACTAGTAATAAAGTAAAGTAATAAACAGTGTAACATATAAAAATATTCAAAATAATGAAAATACAGTGTACTGTATATTTAGAAAAAAACATTGCCTTATTGTAAACCAAATTGTACACACTCAAAGTCAAATACAACCACTATAAATAATGCAAAACTTATACAAAAGGTTGTATGTATCCTATCTGCCTCTGATTGACATAATAAGTTTTTGTAAAGCAAAGCCATCCATGCTAATTGAGATGACTCAATTTTCAAGATTACACATTCAGTGTAACAGTCACATTATGCTTATTTGATCATTTTCTTTGGGAGTACGCCATGATAAATCTTGCGATTATTAACTGACAGAAACCCAGGTCCCTAATGCATAAATCTAAAAGCCCTCTGTTGTTGTAGGGAAAAAAGGTACATATTCAAATAAACAAATAAAATATTTAAATTAAACTAAATGCACATGTAACCCTTGAAGACACACAGAATATTGACAAGCACAGCTAGCAGCAAAGTGGCAATCATTATCATTCAGAAGCCTGCACAGAACATCTATTTGGTTTTACAAGATATAGAACAACACTCACACATTTATGCACCATTTATCATCACAAGGGGTCACCATGGATACAATAACAGACTGATTAACACAGGCAGCATGATGAATCTGTGGGGGAATTCAGGGTCCTCAACAAAGATATGGTTGTTGGGTCTTTTTCTACAAGGCGTGATATTGCTGGATGTGATAAAAAGCACGCTTTCTGGAAGACATGTAGTGTCCAGACAGTTATAGCTAGACTTTTCTGAACAGTGTTCAAAGGCTTGTCAATCCTTTGAAGAGCCGGGGTGCCACAGTTGCAAAATCCTGTATCTACTAACTATGCACTAACTATGCAGATTGCTAAACTATACAGTGACATACCAATGCATTCTCCTGCCCTTTATTTTTAGATAATGTTACATTCCTTGGCTGTGTACTAAGCCTCCTGCTACCAGGATTTGTTTCTGATGAAAACAAAGGTTTCTGAAGATGGCAATAAAAACTGCAGAATTACAAAACACCCTGCCAATAAACAACAGTCAATGCAATCTACAATTTGTTAACACGTGATTACGGTACTTTTCAGTTATCGTGTTGCAATGAAATAATTCAAATAACCAATACAACACATTTTGTGTTTCATATGTATGTTTTTGAAGAGCTCAATTCACATTCATTATCAATAATTACTTCAAAAGTATTGTATTTTAATGAATCTGTATTACTTCATCTCAAAACTAAAAGGCATTTTTCTCTGTATCATTGTGTTCAAGTATTACGTTTCTGTGTAAAATGTGTCAAATAATAAATACATTCTACTGCATTAAACATACATGCTTTTCTTTTCCAGTATCATTAGAGCATCCTCAACAGTCACATTAGATTGCAATGGAAGACCCTCACCCTGACATGAGTGTCACAACCAACCGGACATCCCTGAGATATCACTATTTGATTTGACTGAACTCTTGTCTGCATAAGGCATGCATTCACAATGGTGAGATTTAGGGCTTTTTGTTAATTTGTAACAAAAACAAAACTGAAATTAAGTAGCAGAAAAAAGATTCTCACAACACCAACTATGCTACTACAGTAACTACTTCAACTACAGGTCACAACACTGTTACAAGAGCCAGTATCAGGGGTTGAAAATGTGCAACTAATGCGCCCTGTTGACATGCAGCAATAATATCGGCATGAATGGTCAACATCTGAAACAGGTCTAGCTACCACTAACACTCAACATCCTATGAGTAGAGCTGTGCTCAATGGATTATTCATCGCAATATGACTGATTTAGAGAATCAAGCAACACTTGAATGAAAAAACTAAGAATTACGGCACCATTACGTTAAGTGGGATGCGGGGACACTTTTCGGACTCGTCAATGTGGGTATGCGTCTGTGCATATAAGAAGTTGTGTGCATGCAGATACGTGGTTGTGCATTTGTGTGTGTGAATCTAAATTTGCGAGCGTGCGTGCTCACAACAGCCATGTAACCAATGAGAGAATCACTTTGACTAGTGAATCAAGGAATGTTTCAGACTCCTGCTCCTGTATATATCTATCCTATACTCTTTTAAATGACTTAGGCAGTGGGCGTTTCGAGGGTCAATGTCTGTGATAATGATTTGAGATCCTGTCGGGGAAATCTATCCTTCTGTCCATCTGTTTTGTCAGCTGTAAGTGGGATTTAGGCCGTCTCAGTCTGAGAAGAGACTCGCGAAAGATTTGCGTAGGTTTCGTATGGTCTCAGCCTTCACCTCATCCTGGCTAAGGCTGGCCCGTGGTGCTGGGGTTTCTGGAATGTTGAAGGTATTGGTAAGAGACTGGGACTTGCTATAAGGAGGAAAATGGCGATAGAGGAGAGGAAGACGCTATTAAAGTCATGCAGCAAACTAATGGAATGATAAAAAAAGAGGGAGAGAGAAAAGGTTCATTCATAGAAAAAAGTGCATTCCTGCCAATGTGTGAATGGATCAATATAATTACCTTTCCATTTCAAGGTAACATCTGCACATGTATATAAGTAATGTAAGTACAAAATATTGACTGTATATAGCACCTTTCTTAAATGGTGTCTACAAAGTGCTTTAAATAATAAAGGATAAGACGCGAATGAATAGTGGATAGGCAATCCATGTTTGCATCATGGATTAATGACATGATTTTCGTTCATGTTCAAAGCAGCACAATACAGTAACAATCACAGGCCTAACTAAACTGTCATCATAGACATTCTTTTTATTTTACTTTGGTATTTGTTGTTACTACTGAGACTGCTTTTTAATTATACTGAAAACTTTACATAGAATTAGGTTTTTCTATACAGTATTGGCATTAGTATTTGTTTTTAGATTTAGATTTAGTTGTTTTTTTAATACTGATTTGTGACAGCAAATGTATGTTTTGTGATTTTTCTGCAAAAGGGATGTTGGTTGAAAAGATTATGCCTCATTAAATCATGCTCATTCAAGAATAGCTAATATCTCATTCAAGGGAATGGCTGGCAGCATGCAGCTCTTCATGCAGGCAGAACATGAAATAATATCTTTTAATGTCGTCTTCTAATAGCTTGTCTGGATCTAAAAGAAGAGAAACCTCACTGTGGATAAACAGTTACGACTCACTTCAGCTGTGGAGAGCCCCCTGTAGCCGGGATGTCCTGGCTGGGCTTCTGTGGTGGCTGGGGTTTCTGCTGCAGCGGGGGTCTCCCTCCTGGTCCTCCCTGGCCGGGGGCAGCAGGTCGGGGCTGCTGAGTAGTGGGCGCCCCAGGACGGATCTGCTGGGCCGGAGCTCGAGGCTGCTGCTGTTGCTGCTGCGTGCCCGGGGCTCCTCCTTGCGACAGCTGCCTGGGGGGCTGGCTAGGCCTCTGCTGCTGGGGGCGCTGCTGCCCTTGGCCCCCAGCGGGCCTCTGAGCCGGACCCCCCACCGCCGCCGCCGCCGCCGCCCCCACTGGCTTCTGCTGCTGCTGTGGGCTAGACTGCTGCCTCTGGACCTGAGGAGAGCCTCCCTGGCTCTTCTGGGGAGACCCTTGACCAGAAGTAGGCCTCTGGCCTTGGGTGGCTGCCTGGCCCGGGGGCCGGTGCTGGGCTCCGGGCCCTTGGCTCGGCTTTACCTGTTGCGCCTGGTTGCTAGGGTCATTGGTGGCGGGGCTGGCAGCAGGCTGCTGGGCTTGTGCAGGAGGTTGGCCTTGAGGTGAAGGGCGTGGCTGAGAGGGCGGGACTTGCTGGGGACCCCCTAAAGTGAGCAGTCAGTAGGGTCCTAATGTCTTAAGCTCTGGCTAGCATCAGAAATACATGAAATAACTGTAAGAGCACACACTGAGTGAATTCCCTCATACCTTGGGTTGGAGGGCGCTGCTGAGCCTGTGGTACTCTGGGCTGGGAGACAGGCTGAGGAGACACTGCCTTCTAAAAGGAACGATTAAAGGATTAAATATTTATCTACTTTTGCTGACTTTAAATTGTGACTAATGGAGAATCCGTTAGAAAAGCCTTTCAATACTGTATATGTGTTGCCTTCAGACTGGCCTAGGAAACAAGCCCTTTTGCTGCAAAATATGAGTTTAATAATGCAGACAGGGCAGCCTCCAGTGCAATAATTAATTTCCTCAGAGATGCTAATCAACTTGATTAGTAAACAAAAGGCACTTTCCCTGTTCCCACTTCAATGCAACATTTACATGAATATTGCATGAAGCCGGGAGTTCACAGTCTCACAGCCTTTATGCAAGACTGCAGATACCCACAGGGCAACAGAGGACCTGCGTGACCAGTAAGCACCTGTGCCGGGAGTCCTGCAGCGGCGCGGACAGGAGATGGGCTTGAGGTGCGTGGGACAGTCTGGTTCATCTTTGACACCACCAGGTCAGCGATCTGAGTGCGGTCCTCTTCCTGTTGGTCCCCTATCAGTGGCATTGAGCAGTCGTCAACCTGTCATCAACAAAGACTGACAGGGTTAATCTACTGTCGCTTAAGCGCATATTTCATTTGACACAACACCAATGTCGTATCCTGTACCTCTATAATGTAGTCCTTGCCATCTTTGCCATGGAGTGCCTCCACGGCACATATATCCAAGCCTCCAAACACTTCAGAGCAAGTGTCTACCCACATTCGGTACCTGCAAATGCATAGTAAACAGGCCCACTGATTAAGCTGCTACATCATTTCCAGTCTAACGCTGTTTTAATCAGCTCTTACTTGTCAGACATGGCCACCTGCTCCAGCATAGATGAGCCTGTGTTGGTTTTCCAGTTGCCAGAAATTGATGTCCGCCTGAACACAATCCACGTGTACACGTTTCATTCATGGAACTTCGTGCATATTAAGTAGACATTGGCCTTATTAGCGGTGTGTTTATATTTATAAGATGCTAACGCTCACACGTAAGCCTTGTACTCACATGTAAGCCTTGTAATTGTTCCCAATTTTCTGGATGCGGACGTCATACTTTGCATCAATGAAGGGTTCAGATGTGGCGTAAGTCTTTGTCAGAGCAACAACACTGGCGATATCTTGAAAATCATATTGGTTGTCCACTTTGACCTGTAATAAAGGTCACAGTAAGAGTAATGTGTTCTGTGGGCTGTGGTGCAGAAACCATACTGAGCATGCAGACCTGTACATGTGTACCCTATGCAGCATTGGAATGATTTTTAGTCAGTGTTTCATATGTGATGCCATGGTCTCAATATAGAGGTATGCAAATTACAATTTTATAGAAATATTTCACAAGTCAGGGTTTACCTTTCCCATCCCAGAATGAGCATGGCCCATCTTCACCACCACAGGAAAACCAGGGGCTGTAATCTGCAACAAACACCCCATTACAGTATATCTTTAGTCTAGTAAATAATGTAGAAATGACAGTAAAAAAATGCACGGCATCCTATGTATAAATAATATCAGATTTTGTAATAATAATAATAATAATAATAATAATAAAGAAGAATTGTAATAAAGAAAAGAAAACAGTAGCCAGGTGGCTATTGTTTATTTAAACTGTGAACATCTTTTAACAGAGTTGTTGCTGTAAGCAGTTGAGGCAGCCAAACACAGTAAACTTGTGACAGCGGGGGTGGACTGCACCACAGTCACCATGTAACTAAAGACAATTACTGTATCTGGGTGCCAAATCAGAAACGTCTCTGGCTGTACCAAGATCTTAAATCATGTCCCTTTGCTGAAAACAGGACATGGTATCTGGTGCTGTATAACACTGGCATGCTCCAAATATCTTCTGTGACAATGTCGAAAATCTACTGGCTTGTCAGTGGGTTGCTCACATAATCGGAGGGGGGTCCGAGAGAACAGCAGATGGCAAAGGACTCACCATTTCCTTGTGATTGGGATAGTAGACCTGCTCAATAAGAGGGAATTCCTCTGGGCCCAATTGTTTGTACATTCTGGACATCTGAGCGAACTGACAAGAAACACACTGATCTTTTCAGCTTTTCCCAACCAAGTAAATACATATGCAAATACAGTAGCACACATTCATGTAGACTTACCACCCATGGTTTGTCACAGAAATTGTATACAGAGTGTAAAGTGTTGACACTTGGCAGGCCAGCATATTGCATCCCAATAACTAGGTTCCGGTGGTCTCCATTCTTGTCCATGCTGAAGGCATGCTGCCTAATCAGTACGAAGTCTGGCTTGAAGGACCTGGGGGAGAGGTCAAAAGCAAAATATGAATCAGCCCAGCATGACAATTTGAAGTAATGGATCCTTTCATTCTGTATGTCGACGGATAACCTTATGCCAGAACACCAAAAGGTATTGATTAAGCATTAAGTGGAAATGTGAGCTATTTACTTAATAATCTTGTGCCCATTCCTGATTGCATCAATGTCCACACTATAGGAGCCAGTAGAATGGGCCACCAAGTTGATCTCAGAGAAATCTGCCTGAAGAGAACAAAAAACACCATATAACCAAACACAATATAAGTCCCCATGAGTCACGACTACAAGGTAACCACACATTGACAGACCATGTCTTTTTTCTTTATCTGGAGGGCGAACTCAAGATGAAGGATGGGGACAGAAACACCTCATAAGTCATGTCCTTGCTACAGAATTTTCCATTCACAGCTCTTGCAGCCAAACTCGTAGTATACCTTCTTCGCAATGCAACCCACCTGTTCCACCTTTATGTCATATTCACCATGGACTTTTTTCCCTCTGAAGACTTTCACCCTGAGAGAGAAACAGAAACTTACATCATCCATACAGCTATGTTGTTCAGGCCTGGGAAAATGCATAGGCTACATTATGGTGGCACCACCTTACTGTCAATACTCTAGGTATAATTGTAAGTGCTTTTATCTTGGTTAATTAACAGTATATTGCCTAAATGGGGGGGGGGCTTATGGCTTGAAGAAGTTGGATGAATCATATCATGACCTTCGAGGTGGTAGGGCACAATACAAAATCCACGACATAAAACATTTTAGTATAGACACGAGCACCATACATGGCCATCTCCTTACCAGTCAGTTTGCTGATCGTCAATAACTAGTAGTATTTTAGCACTGCTCGACACTCCTGCTCTGTCTGCTGCCTCGGTTAGGGTGGCAGCTGCAGCAGCAGTGGTCTGTTTCACGGCATTTGATATGGAGGAGAAAAAGCCTGCTCCTCCGCCTGCAGACTGCTGCTGACTGGTAGACTGGCGCCTCTCTGGCCCGGGTGACACTGCGGGGCTTTGCTGCGGCTGGTCTGGGCGTTGTAGATCAGTCATGTACCCATTGGGCAGATTGGACATGAAATTGCTGTCTGAAAGGCGTCGACGCAAGTAGTTCATGATGGAGAATTAAACGCGACACAAAATACTGTCCAATAAATCCGCACCCTGACACGAATTCCAACTTGCTGTTCGGTGAGAGGGATTACTTTCCCATTTGAAGAAAAAAAGGCCAGTTGAACCTAAACAACTGAAACATGGGTTAAAATATATTAGTAAGTCTTTAGTTGTGTAGGCCTAGTCTACTAGAAAATCAATTACAGCCTAATCTAGTCGATATGTCGTGACTACTAGCTGGACTGCTCAGTTGCAGTCCGAGGTGGGGATTGGAGGAATCACTCTAATTTATTCTTGATGAATCGTAAAATAGGCTACGCTATATTTAGATATAGCCTAGTAGTAGTTACAACAGATCAACTTAAACGAAACCAATTTCGTGCTTTAGGCTAGGTCCATTCCCTATTTATTTCATCCTGTCCAAATAATCACTATAATATCATTCGCACTATGAAACCTACCTTAGATGTTTCCCGAAATGAGACGCCTCTGGGAAATGTTGGCGCCTTTATTAGCCTAGGCTATGATAGTAAAGACTACTGTATTTGACACTGTTTTGCTGGTTTTGCTCGTCCGCTATCTGGGCATACATAGCACCTGCACAGCATACCTTACTATAACACATATAGAAAGAAAATCCTTGCATCACCCACTTTTCAATCGTCCCCTCAAGGCTCGGTGCAGTTTTCCGTCTGGGCTGCGTCACTCGTAATCATCCTGAGGGAGAGAGGGATGGGGTGGTGCTGATGAGACTTTGGACTAAGAAATAGCCTATATGGTCATTGAACAGCATGGATTGTTTATATTACTGAATAATAAGCTGAATGTGCTTAACATAATAAGATGAGTGATATATATATACTACGTGCTGATATTGGTTTAGTTAGGCAGTTGATATTTTAATATTTCTAGACTCAACAGAGGTTAAATTAGAGGAAATGCGCCCTCTATTGGCGATACAGGACACTGCTCGGTGACCATGGGAAACTGATTTTGCATGAAGCACAACAGAGCTGCACCTATTGCTATTGTAATGCTTTCAGTTATAAAATGACAACTCAAAGGCTGAAATGTTAGTTACTGAGTGCAATGACCCTGCCCTTCCCCCGGTATGAATCAGTATAATGCATTCTAACATATTGAGACATAGCCATACTTTAATGTCCTAATATAATCCCATTCTGAAAAACATTCTAGTAATTTCTTTAACGCTTAACGGAACATTTCACTTAGTTTTTAAATGTAGACCTATGTGTAATATCCACATAGGCTTATTATGCACCCACTATTGGAAATGTTATTTTCTGTCATGTCTATTTAACGTTTTAAACATTTTAATACGTTAAAAGATTAGCTACTAATAACTAGTATTGACAACTTAAGGAAACAATTCGGCATACCTAAAAAATGCCAAGATGCATATCCTCTAGGCTACTTTCTCCTTAATACTTCTAATTGTAGTAACTATAAGTCCCTTTGGATAAAGGCTTCTGCTAAAATGACCCAATTGCACTCAAAATCACTGCATCACACACATATATCTGAAGAGGGCGCTGTTTACCTTAATTTGCCCCCTGCGACAACTTCATGCCCTTTATGTGTGCAAAGTTAACTTGATTCTGCAGTTCTCTCCAAATTAAATTCATTATTAGGTTTGGAAAATAATTATTAAAAACATGAAGTAGGTTACAGTAGTACTATGTGTGAAGGTTTGTAGGCTCAGAAGACGTGTGTGTCCAGATAGCCCCAGCAGGCTCGGGAAAGATTGTTCACACGGCAGCATAATTTCTAGGATTTAGGAGTCTTTGTCTGGCCATCAACAAAGGATTTTGGATTAGTGGTGTAAAGGCTCAGTACAGCTGTGTGCGTGTACGGGCAGGTCTGTGGCATGAGTAGAGCTCCGGTGGGCTAAGGACTCGAAAAAAATGCGGTTTGGTGAGATTGTAGATTAGGAGCAAAGGGGAGGTGCCAGGGACAGGTACTCGGCATTGTGTATGTATGTGTGTGTGTGTGTGTGTGTGTTTGTGTGGTGGGGTGGGGGGTGGGTAGACAAAGGCATACTACATTCCTATGGCTCTCAGAAATATGAAATATGTTCAACTTTATTGAGACAAAACACAACCCTAGATTTTGTTAAATGATTCCTCTATAAGGCCAAAGTCTTGTGTAAACTATTAGTGGGATGTAATTGCCCAATGTTGACATTGTCATTGGAATTTCTAACCATTTCTATGTATAGCCAACCTGTGACCGCACTTGCATGAAGTGCAATGTCGCAGATGGCCCCTGATTGGCCCAAGAACAACCAATCTGAATACAGGAATCAGTCAAGGGGGAAGGTACAGTGCCTTTGCACTCACCTGATACGTTACCTGGCCAAAGCTAGACCCAGCATCTCATTACCTTTCCAATACAATCCATAAATGAGGCTCATTGTGCTGTGTAAGATTGAGCAGTAACTGTTTGGCGTTATTCACCGACAACGACACAGAGCCATGGCTGTGGCAAACTTTCACTACATAACCCGGATGAGCAGTGGTTTCAAGGTTTACATTTTAGAAGGTATGTTTGTTTTTGGTTATGGTTTAATTATGTAATATACTGTATGTGTCATATACTGTATGTGTATATGTACTTATAACACTTTGAAACAATTTCATGTTGAATGTGTGCCTTGGTGTGCTACAGTTAATCATTTAGTGTGATATAGTTTAATATTTTTTTTATTAGGATAGAAAATAGAAAGTATTTTTGTCCTTCATCAATAATAGGCTACAATTTCTTAATGTCAATTGTAAATTCAAGAATGCTCATTTAGCCTACCGTGAGTTTCATTAAAGACATTTTCTTCATGTTTTATGATAAAAGTGATGTGAAATTTGAATTAAAAAACCATAGGTTAAATATATGAATTGCCTAAATAATAGCTAGGTGTATAAATAGTACTATAGCTTACTTCCCAAAGTGAATTAGGCTTAGTGGGGAATGGGCATCAATACACCAAGGAAAATAGTTCGGAGGGTTTTCTGTGTTTTTTTTTTTTTTTTCAATAAGCATCAGCTTGAGTGTGGAAGACTAGAAGGTCAGCCACATATTAGCCTGCCTTAATGGGGAGAAAATAACAATGCCTGAGGCACCAGAAATCGCAATGGGTGTGGCCTGTCCTGCCCCCTGCACAATGGCTTATCTGACTTAGGTGTTGGAGCGAATAGTTGTCCAGAAGACAAAGTGTGGATTCAAACATTTGGAGCCCAGAGTGTTTACTACCCATTGTTGTAGGCTTATTTTTATTTGGTAGCAATACATGTGAGCAGACTGTAGCAGACTTTTATATGAAGTGCTTTTCTAGGTGTCAAGTCAAGTTTGAATACAGTTTTAAGGTCTTTATCAAAGCTATTCAAATGTTGTTGATCAATTTCCATACAGCACTGTGGAAGACATCATTGTGATGTAATGTTGTATGGTTTTTTAATGCGACACACCAGTTCAATCTACATGCTGTTTAAAGTCTTTTAACAACTTCAGATGAAGGTGCACACTTGGAATGTAGACATGTATGTGCATGGAATAAAACTCAGCCAGCAGCCACCCGTAAATAATGAACTATTGTTCTGCCATTATATTTCCTCATAAATCATCAGTCATAAATTGTGTATGACTGTAATAAGTGCATTTAGTGGCAAATGACCTTAGATTAACGATTTATTTTTAATAAACAGAAAATATCTTATTTATTTCAGTTATGTGTAGCCAAATAATTTGAAATCTCTAGTGATATCTTACAGTATGTTGTCTGTATGGAACTTGAAATCATTTAGTAATCTTTTGTATATTTTGCACACATTCTATAATCACATTTCCAAGTGTTTGGCCAACATGGTTATATTACAGTTGTGGTATTTAGTATGTAACTACTCTGTTTTAATGCATAACCTGAATACACACTTTAATTCGGAAATCAGGCTTCTAAAATGCTGAATCCCACACAGCTTTGCCATCATTGGCTTATAGTTTGTTTGCGGCTGAATGCCAAGATCAAGTAGAAAAACAATGTTTACCGTTAGCATTGAATCAGCTGTGTAGTGTTGTAAGACCCATGGATCAGGTAGTTCTAGTTCTACCACTTAACGGAGTTTACAATTAACGGTGGCAACAAAGTTTTCCCACGAATAACACCCATCCTTGTAGACTAGGCGATTATCTTTATGTACAGAATGACACACACCAATGGCTGCCCATGTTTCTACACAGTTTGGCCTGTCTTATCAACACAGTCACTATGTTGGTTTTTGACCACCTCATCTATTGTTCTCTAGGTCAGCCCAGCCTCAGAGGTGAAGACAGATATAGGCACATCACCAATGACCGGATTCGAGTCCCTGCAGTGTACCCAATAAAACGCAAGCGCAACCATGAGAGAGGCCTAACTCTGGAGGAACGGTCAGTTTATTATTACATTTATTAGTAACATATTAAGCAAGATGCCAAAAACGTGGGTTTAAATTATGTATAAAAAAATAATGAATAACTGTGTTTCAGGCGGGAGAGGGTACTGAGCAGAAACAGTGCCAGAACTGTCCAGAGACCAGCTCTAGAGTCTCTATCTCCAGCTTCGGCTGTGTTCAGTGTTCCCCAGAGCCCCTCGTCCACCTGTAGCCCGACACCCAGCCCCACCAGCCCATTGCTGCACCACCTGTACTACGAGCCAGTCATGGATGAACCACTTGCTCTCATCAAAAAGCCTAGAAAGGAACCTGAGAGCACAGAGAAAAAGACTACAAACACTGTCACCAGTCAGATACAGGTACGTTCTGTTGGTGCCTGCAACAATTAGAATCACGGGCAGTCAGACTGGTGTAACTTATGAAAAGTGGTGTGTGTCTCTTGTAATGGCAGAGTAGAGCCTCTTCCCAATAGCCCTTACAAGCCCAAACTTGTCTAAGCTATGCAATCCAGCCAGATTGAGGAAGAAAATGTGAGCAATGGAGGGAGGAATGTCATCAACAAGACCTAACAGACTTTTTGACCTGTTTATGCTGCCGCCATGGGAGTGATCAGCCCAACCTGTTTAATAAGTTGTCTAACACCTCTTTTTGAAATCAGAATGGTCAACAATACAGTGTTGTACCAGTGTAGCCTAACCATGCATAACATTTTTAAGATCAAGTAAAATAATAAAAAACCACTGCCAAAAGGAAATTCAAGCATTTCTCCAGCCTAATTTGACAGGAACAGTTCAAACAAACAATATTACAGGTAATATAAAGAGATGTATGAATCAATTAGGAAAATAAAAACATATTCATCTATATACGTATAGTACATGCTAGCTCTTTGGCGTTTAGGCTAGTGCATTGGCAATTAAGAAAGGCTCTAAACTCAAACTAAAAGTGTGACTTGTGTTTTAAAAGGGAATGGGCAGTCATGACATCACGTCACATATTCCAACTGTTTCTGTTGTAGATGCGTCCCTCCGTGATCACATGCGTGTCGTCCGTGAGAAATCCCTCCTGCAGGTCTGAGGTGCACAGCAGCCACCCGTCAGGTCAGTGTCACGTCTTGTCTGTCAACTCTGCATCCTGCCACTCCCTTACACCGCGGTGATGCACGTACAGTGCTGTAGATGCACTCCATTATCCATACAGTAGTTGCACACACATCACTGTTGAATCACTGGCGCGCTCATCAACTCAGGTGTGTATATTGAATGTTGCAATGCTGCTTCCCGTTGCCTTCCAGTGACTTCCAAGAGCAACTACGACCGCGTGGTGGATGAGCATTTCCAGAGGAGCCTTGGGGTGAACTACCAACGCGTCCACTCCCAGCAGCTGTCCATCAGCGTGTCTGTGGACGACCACTTCGCCAAGGCCCTGGGGGATAAGTGGCTCCAGATCAAATCCAAATCCGCGTCGTGTTCCTCCACGCCACCCAGCAGCCCCAGTGTCACTCACTCCCCCACGTACAGCCGCAGTCAGAGCCAGAAAGAGACGGTGAGCGTGACGTCGCCAACCTCCAGCCGCTGGTCAGTCAACTAGGACAAGAGAAAGTCTTGCCCGGAGGAAGAACTCTGTGGGACAGGGCGCGGCCGTGCCTTTCGAGGAGTTACCGTAAAGCGCCAGTGGCCACAGCGGAGTGGTCAACGCCAAAGACATTGGTGGTAAATTGGATGGTCCAAGCTGCTGTGCGGACGAGCCAAAGAGCCGCCGGTGCAACTGAATGTAGCACTACAAGCAGATTTGGTTACATTGGTTTTGTTACAGCTCTGTTCTTTGCTTGTCAATAGCATTTGAAATGCAGGTGAAATGGTGGGATGATTGAAAATCAACCAAACAATCCTTTACATTTCTTTTTTTTTTGTGTCATTCATTTCATGCTGCCTTAAATGCCTTATATTTCAGATGTTGTGTATTTATATTCAGATGTGTCTGGGTCCCTTTCACTCTAAATCACTAGCCTATCTGCTTTATAATATGATACTTAATAACTGTAGATGAACAAAGACTTTTGAGATTTTTGCAAGCTATGAGTACATCGAAAATGTTTGTGCCAATGCCATTATTTGTTTATAGTGTCATTTATACCTGCCATGTGTATGTATGCTAATCATTACAATACAGGTGATTGCTAAAAACTCTGGATACTGTCATGGAAATCACCACAGATATGGCCATCACAATTTAGATCAAATATGTATTTTCCTGAAAACAATGCAAATATAGCTAATAATGCCCATGGGTGGGGGAGAATGAGTTGAGGTCATGAACCCATATGGTCATGAACATCTGTCTGGTGAGTAGGACAGAATGCCAGACAATCTAATTGTGTAGGTGAGTCAGAACATGTCTGCAACACATCCTATACGCACAGTATTCACACTTCAGGCTTCATTGGAAACTAAAGTGGCAAGATGAGCAACTCCATCTGGGCTTTTCCCTTCATATTCCGGGAATGTAGGGTGCCTGTCCCAGCAGGCAATAGGGCTTGTGTTCTGACATTCCTGTCTCCTGAGAAAATGACTTTGTAAGATCCTACAGATCCTGTTTGGCAAGGGATAGGAGGCAGGGAGGAGGGGGAGGAAAGGTAGGGCCTATATAGGCCTGAGCATGAGAACTAATCATGCTCTGCAGTTGCTTATTTGCATGCTTGATCTTGTCTGTCTGGCATTACAATTATAGGAAACATAAATCGTTCCAGTTCCACTGTGTTTTAGATTACAATGTCTTAACTTTTTTTTTTTTTTTTCCCAATTTGCAATTTCTGCTAAGGAATGTTCTTACAGGAGCTTTTTTAACAATGTGCTTTGGGCTGTACATACCTGTGGAAAATAAATTAAATCCATGGGCTTATTTGTTATAATAAAATGGAAACTTAAAAAAAAGAAATTGTTGTTGATTATTTAATGTTTAATGTTTATTTAGGCATCTGTCAAACCATATTACTTAGCAATGTGCAATTCACATCATCATGTTGGCATCAAGTTGATGCCAACATGTTTATGCATGATCCTGCTGATCATGAACTTCCTTGAAGTGGTTGAAACTGGTACATCCACTTAAAATGCATTCTTAAGTGTAACCGGAATAGCAGCATCGACGCCATCTAGAGTCCCCGAGGTGCACTCCAGCATGAGAGCAGCTTCAATTCAAAAATGGTTTCAAGTTACAGCATGAGCAGCACAAACAATGGGTAAACACTGCCATTGGTTCTTTGTAGGTGAGGGAGAGTTCCTCTTCAGGGGGTTGTTATACTTCTTGGGATTTAACTATTATTCTCTAAAATGAACTGCTGCACAGAATATATGATACTGCTGCTATAGCAACCTTCATATAAAGTGTCGTGTGGGACAGTATGTGTGTGTTTGTGACACACAAGTTAACTCCAGTTCAAAATAGTGTCCAAATGCAATTTCTATTGGAAAGAACATTAAAAAAAACAAGAATATCAAATCACATAAATATTTTCATTATTTTGGGTTTATTGTTACACAATGCATCTCAATACAATGCATATTATTTGATAGTGTTTGAACACAAGTACCCTATACATTGTACTATGCAAATTTTGACTCTATGAGTTATTGGTCTGAATAATATGGACGTTCTGTTCTGTTATTCTTGTCTTAGCTATGAGACGCTTTGACCCAAAGTGAGTGAAGACACATGTGACTGTTGCAAAAACAGTTTCTCATGCTCGAACACAAAACACATTGTTCTCCATTCCAAGGTGAAATATAATGACATATTTCTAATCCACGAAAATGAGACAAAATAACATTTAACTCACTTTTAGTTTAGGACTAGTAATTATAAATGCATGGTAATGCATAAAAATTGGTGAAGCTTTCTGGGAAACTTCTTGCACCTCACCTTTGTTGTGAATACAAATATCAACTTCTTTTAAAATTAACAAATACAGATTATTCTGTATATGATGAAAACATATTCACTAATCCCAAAAGAACATGATTGCATGGAATGATTTTATGACTGCAATTATTTTTAAAAGCAAAATACAATTTCCCTTTTCACAGTCAGATAACTTTTATCGTGGATAAATGTTTGCTCTGTTTAAAGTGTATTTCATGGATTTAGAGACATTGGCATCTTTAGGAGGCGGACTTTAAGCTTTTATAATTTTTATAGAAGGAAAAGGTACATTGCTGAAAATTATCTTTTACATTGCTGAAAATAAATGTTAAGACGTGTGATATTATTAGATGAAAATTACTGACCAATTAATATAATCTTAATGTAATGTCCTTGTTTAAACATACAGACAGGTTATCATTTAATTTGCAGTGTTTATAAATTAGAGTGTACTATACGTCAGCTAGTGGTTGAGGTGTTAAGAGCATCTGAAAAGCCATGGGTTTGAACCCCAGTGTCAGTTTACTTCTACTCATCCTTGAGTTGATGTTTAAGATGTTTAATCCCTACATACTCCTAAATACATGACACTGTACTCAATGTAAGTACAACTTAGATACACATGTCTGCTAAATAAACTATTTTAGATTTTATACACGCAAGGTGAATACATGCTGGATATGAAGTGATTTTAAAACTCTTTGCCACTAAAGATTTGGTGTAGTGATGAATGCATTAAACATGTGACAGTAATTGTTTTACAGTATTCTATATATAAAACTCAAACATCTAAAACACTTCCAAGTTGAATGATCACTCATATCAACATGTTTCATTTACATTCACAGAGGTCGAATTGTTTTATATTTTTATGGGCTCTTCACTTGTAAAATTTCCACACACCACTTGTATTTGCAGGAGCTAAATCATTATTGGGGAATTGGAAGTTATCAGCAGTTTTTGGGGCAGTGTGGCATTTCAGACCAAGGAAACATGCTGTTGACTTACAAGGTGTAATGGAAATTCACATAAAAATAAAATTAATAGAAAATTTGATGTTGATCAGTAACTTAGCCTTGGACTTTTGGCTTAACATGTGCTGAAATGCATGGAAATGTGGTTATGACGTGTTAGGTCATCCTGGCTCTGATGCTGATTCACTTATCATTTTGTTTCAGACAAGCTTCAGAAACTTTGTTCAGAAAGTAATTATTGTGCTTTTTAGCTGATATGCTGTGGGTGGAAGATGCACATTTGACTTTACTCTTTTTGCAGGTCTTCTAGAAATTATTTGAAATCATATTTGGGAAACTCCCTCTTTTCTGAACCTGAAAACCTGCAATTATTTATTTCTTGTCAACAAACAAGGTAAATATTAGCTCCAGGTCTCATGATTGAACGGGAAGGGCAGGACATGGGTCCTCCTCCTCACAACCAGCCGAATATATAACCCAATTTTAAGGGTCGAGCTACCAAATTCTAGACGACAAATGTAGGCCTACGCCCGAGGGGTCCCATATCCACTTGTGAGACAGCTCACTGAAACTATCGCTATCAACTTTAAGCCAGTGGTCTCTGTAGACCCAGAGCAACTCACACGTGCAGTGGAGGCATTACGTTGGCAGTGTAAGTAGCCTAAGTATTAAGCCTAACTATTTTTGATCAATAATCTTTTTAGACACAACCTTATAGTCACTTTATTGCTAATGGCGCTTCTTTAGCAACTTTTTAACTATAGATTTGTTGGTGGAATTAAATAATGTATAGTATGCAAGAACAGCATTGCTAAAAATATGAACATGCTTTAGGCAATTGATATTTTATATGATGAGATCTTGAGAATTTTGCCTATACGTTTTATGTACTAGGTCAATCAGTTGTTAATCTGCTACAGCTCTAGACTTTGTGACTGTGGTTTTGTGATCTTGTAGGCTAAATCTTATTTCAATAGTCTAGGGATATTCATGTTGATCTGCTAGATAATGTTTTATGTGTAAGATACTTAATCTCAGAAAAGGCAGAGAATGATAGCTATTTGCAAACTGGATACTCAGAACTACTAGAAATCTGTTTTTGGAAAGTTATTCACATCATAGCTGAAACTGATCTGCAGTTATTATCCAGTCATCAAAGAAAATACTAGAACATATTTTATATATTTTATTTATAGACAACACGATTCATGGCAGCATAATTAAGAACATGTGAGCTGAATTTGGGACTTATTATTTATTCATATGAATAAATAAAATGTTCAATTGCTTTGTTAACAACTCTAACATATTTTTTGCAGTCTATCATTGGAGGCTAACTGCTACCATGGACACATTTCCCTTGTCTCTGTTCTGCCACTCTATGATGAAACCTAAAGACATGACTATACCTAGATAGCAATAAGTGTTGTCTCAGTAAGGAGTTAAAGTACATCCTTAATTTAGAGCTTTATTATATAGGATTTATAGTGACACTACCTCATAGTTTGAGTCAGTCAGTCTTTATCATACTGAGACACTCAAAGATGGATAGTACAACCTTAGCGACCATAGCATCTGCCACCACCATGGCTCTGGCTTCCCAGACGGATATGTCAGGCTACCTGTGGCTGTTAGTGATAGGCTTCATCATAGCCTTCATCCTGGCCTTCTCTGTGGGGGCCAATGACGTGGCCAACTCGTTTGGCACAGCTGTGGGCTCTGGAGTGGTGACCCTGCGACAGGCCTGCATCTTGGCCACTATCTTCGAGACATTGGGCTCAATCTTGTTGGGGGCAAAAGTGAGCGAGACAATTCGCCAGGGCATCATAGACACCAGAATGTATAATGGCTCCGAACACATGCTAATGGCAGGATCCATCAGTGCCATGTGTGGTAAGTGGTTGCATTCCTGCAGCATATATCTACACTCAAAATGCCCTTGAGGCAGGCTTTGAATTTACCATTACATCAATGGAACCATTCCCCAGCTAAGTGTTAGACGACAGCGTTTTAAACACGTTATCTTTGTTAGTTTGGCTGTCCGTCTGCACAAAGATAAAATGTAGACATCTGAATGAGGACTTTTCTCATCGAAGTGCTCTAATTATTCAAACATGAAGATGTTATGTATTTTTGTGCTGCAGGCTCTGCTGTGTGGCAGCTGGGGGCGTCGTTCCTGAAGCTCCCCATTTCTGGAACTCACTGCATTGTTGGAGCCACAATTGGTTTCTCCATGGTTGCCAAAGGTCACCAAGGTATCAAATGGATGGAACTGCTTCGCATAGGTCAGTGTGTATGGTTTCCCCACACATTTCAGGTACAATAATATGAACATAAATATGATTCAATGTGATTGCGTACTAGACAATAATAATAGAAATAATAATCTTTTATTATATTTCAGTGGCATCATGGTTCCTCTCACCTCTTCTGTCAGGCATCATGTCAGGAATTCTCTTCTATTTAGTACGCAAATTCATCCTGAACAAAGTAAGAGAAAGATGGAATATGCCAGACATAAATGTGTAACTGCATTTTAATTTTGACACACATACATTCCAAGTGTTGCATGATGGTATGAAGGTCTTGTGTTCATGATCACACACTGGCATTCCTAGGTTGACCCTGTACCCAACGGACTCAGAGCACTTCCCATCTTCTACGCCGTCACTATAGGGATCAATCTTTTCTCCATCATGTTTACAGGAGCACCATGTGAGTATAATACATTAAGGACAAACACAGACAGACACACACACACACACACACACAACACCCATAATATTTCCAAAGCATTCTCTTACTGCAGTCAGGCAGCAGCCGTTGAAATTCCTGGACCAGGAGTTTGACTGGCATGAGGTCTAAAAAACTATTCATCGTTCCTGTCAATACAATGTCATCTGATAAGTCAAACAATAATGCACAGGGAACCTCATTGTGCTTCAAATGCAACAATGAGGTAAAAAACTAATACATACTGTGTAATTAAGGGCCAGGCAAAAAGTAAACTAGTATAAAATTAGTTTTGAATGTCAATCTGAGAGGAACATATAGTGTAAAAAGTTACATTAGAAAATTACTCAGCTTGATGTAGGTTTGCAATATTTTGACAACCATCTCTGAGACTTTATTGAGTTAATTACTATGGCCTTTTTGGCATCTTCATATTGAATCTACTGTATGGCCACACAACAGTTCCTTTTACTATTTGCTATTTAGTAGTTAACATGTCATTTTCTAGTGAAAGGGGTAAGTTGTCCCTGCAAATAAAATAGTGATAATAAGTAATAAGTTTAACCAAATGTGTTTCGAGGTTCAATGAATGCAGTAGTGAGGTTGCTGTTAATATGTTGAATGTGATCTAACTTGAACTGTCTTTGACGTTTTGTAATGGTGTATGTTATCACTAAACTGCCATGTCTGTCTCTTACTGATATTGTTTTCTCTAGCATGCTAAAAATGTGCAGACAGAATCTCAGTTTTGTATCATGTGACTGCACATGAGAGCAGAAGGCGTGGCTACCTTACAAAAACATTGCATCCTGTATTTCTTGGAACTGAAACATATGCCAAACAAATGTTCTAGAAATGTGGAACAGTAATAGTCATTACCTGTTATATTATATTTCTAATCGAATTAACAGACACAACAGGTTTTTTGAGTTCTCAGGTAATGAGAGAATGTAGTACAAAGAATACAGGATGATATTTGAATGAGAACAGTTTAAGTGTATTTTATCTTCTCTGAAACATATTTCTGTCTCATTTGTGTGACAAGTGCTAGGGTTTGATACAGTGCCATGGTGGGGTACACTGTGCTTTTCACTGGGCTGTGCCATCGTGACAGCTCTGGTTGTGTGGTTTGTTGTCTGTCCACACCTCAGGAAAAAGATAGAGTGTGAGTACAAAAGTACATTTAAAAATGTTTATAAGAAAAGTATCTAAAGAAAAGTAACTATCTCAGATAGATATAAAAAATACATCAAATAAGTAAAATAAAACTGATATGCCATCAGTAAGTGGATTATTTATGTACAGATTTGTATTAAGATATTTCTTTTACACTGTTAGGTCAAATGGCTGACACCCCATATAAAACAGCTCTGACGGAAAATTCACCTAAACCTGACCTAGTGGAGCAGCGCTCTTCCAACCACTGTGAACCTGATTCCCACACCCCACCAACAGACAGTGAGAAAGTAGCTTTCAAACTCGGAGACTCAGAGGAGGTGGACCTGGACAGAAATTACATGGACACAAAAGACGTGGATCTCAGTAATGGTATGCAACCCTTCATTCCATCAGTAAAATTGTAGCATTTATCCTGTTGTATGAATCCATATTTATGTGAATGTCAATGTTGTTTTGATAGGCTATAGCTTTCATAAGTGACTAATAATTAATTCTAATTGTGGCTAACTTACTTATAGAACATTAATATTTATTACTACTCTATATTTCCATAGGGTTGAATGCCAATATTGGCCCCATGACCATAACCGATCCCCACAGTGGACAGTCTCACATAATTCAGAAGGACTCGGGGCTTTACAAAGACCTACTGCTCAAGCTTCACAAGGCGAAAGTGGGCGACTGTATCGGCGACAGCGATACGGAGGAGCGGCCCATCCGGAGAAGCAACAGCTACACGTCCTACACCATGGCCATCTACGGCATCCACGGGGATCCTAAATATAAAGACCCGCTGGACCCCGGATTCCAGAGGAGGTCGAGAGTGGACAGCAACAGCAGCAGGTACAGCTTAGCGGTGGCCGATGGGATGCCAGTCAAGGACAGTGGTGTGGTGCAGGAGGTTGAAGGAGAGCTCCCTCTTGAGGAAGACCAGCTGGAGGTTGACCAGCCAGCGGTATCCCTGCTTTTCCAGTTCCTCCAGATCCTCACTGCGTGCTTCGGCTCCTTCGCCCACGGAGGGAATGATGTCAGGTAAGAAACAGTTTATTATTTCTTTGGATGGAGGAATACAGTATGTACAGTATGCACACTTCTCATTCAGAGGAGTTACACAGTCTTGTCTGCGTCAACAGCAATGCCATCGGTCCTCTGGTGGCTCTCTGGCTACTGTATGAGAGTGGATCGGTGGTGTCCAGCGCTCCCACCCCTATTTGGCTGCTCCTGTATGGAGGGGTGGGTATTTGTGTTGGGCTCTGGGTGTGGGGCCGAAGAGTGATCCAGACTATGGGAAAAGGTCTCACCCCTATTACCCCCTCCAGGTATACGTCTTACTGTGTATAACTACCCTAGCTAAGTATATTAAATGTCTGCTGTTTTATTTGATTTGGACTATTCTGATGGTTTTTTTTGGTGTGTTTTTTTTATTCTTTTTGCATTTTCGAAACGTTTCTCTTCAACGGTTGTTATTATTGCTGTAAATTCCCTGTCTTCTAATATCTATAGTCACTTGTAATTTCAAAAACAAAATACTCAAAATTAACTATTACTACTGATTGTTCCAATCTAGTGGCTTCAGCATTGAACTAGCTTCAGCACTCACAGTAGTGGTGGCATCCAATATTGGGCTTCCTGTCAGCACAACCCACTGCAAGGTAACACACATTCATCATTTATGTACACTACATTAAAGGTACAGTCCTTGATTTATGTCCAGAAGTACCCTTGTGGCTGAAACCAGTTTTACAAAACCCTTGCAGTTTTGATTTGTGTTTCAAAGCACATCTAGCTGCTGATAATGTTTCAAATTTATGATTAGAGTCATATCAGACTTTGACAATCAAAAAATGTGTGCTAACATTGCAGGTTGGCTCTGTGGTTGCTGTGGGATGGCTGCGGTCTAGGAAGGCAGTTGACTGGCATCTGTTTAGGAATATCTTCATTGCTTGGTTTGTTACAGTTCCGATATCTGGTCTCATCAGTGCTGCGATCATGGCCCTCTTCATATATGTTATCCTTCCACTGTAAGACCCTATTGTCCTACTTGTCTAATGGGAGAGCACCTCTTCAGTTGATCTTTTGTGACGGACAACGTGTAATGTTTCTGTCTGATGTCATTCCATTAAAGCTGTATAAAAAAAAATAAACATTTGTATTTTTTTTAAGTTTGATGTATACATTTTAAATACGTTTTAGTTATTATATATAAGCAACATATTTATTATGTTTTATATCAAGAAAATTGTCATTTAAAATACTAAACTGTAAAGCTTGTTATCTGAATTTTAACTATTAAGGTTTGCAGATGTTTGTGATATTTATTAAAATATATTTGTCGATATGTAAACACAATTCATAAAAATAAATTGAGAGAGTGCACTATTTAAAAATATTTACAAAAAGCTGAATAAACAATGAACAACTAAATCATGTGTTTTTTGTTTTATTTATCAGTAAAACATTCAAATACTGTGTTTGTATATATTTACTGTGTTGAAATACACATTTCTCATGCTAATTTTAAGTAGGATAACTGAACTGATGGGAGACACTGATGGATCACACTAAATGTAAACTTCAGTCAGTACAATAATCAGTAAAATAATAATTGAAAAGGCAAGTTTTCAAAAGAGTATTTCCAAAATAGTAAAAAACAAGCAAATAAGAACTATATGTATACATACAGTATATGAACCCATAACATGCATGTACACGGCTCCTGCAGGTTCACAACTTAAGAATGGTGTGAACTACATTATTGCTGCATGCCGGGTATTAAAGACTCCAAAATAATACGTGATTATTATTATATTATAATGGTTTCCTTATTCAAAAGACATTATGTATTTGTCAATGGTAAAATACCGTAGATATGCATAAGCCATACAGTAGGGGCGCTAAGCGCCTGGTATTTCTTTCCCCCCTCTTTTTTGTCTAGATTCTTGACACGGAAACGGAAACGGAAACTGCAGCTACATTTGTTGTGCGCTCGTGTTTAGCTTTAGCTGTGCCATTCTAACGTATGCAGAACGCACATTGATTAGCGAAATATCGGTGTCTTAAGAAAGAGTATATGCATTTTACCCCACTTGTGTGCTGATGCTCCCCAAATTTTCATAAAACAGACAGAGTTAAATTAACTCTATTTTGAATTTGCTTGACGGCGACAACTGTTGAATAAAAGTCCGGCATACTGTGAGCTGAAGCTATTCAGCTATGGCGGATGTTACTGCACGTAGCTTGCAGTATGAGTACAAAGCTGTAAGTAGTTTGTTTATGCTATAAGAAGTGCTTCCATTTGCATCGGGTTATTTTAAGTCGTTATGCATTAGTTATTTAGCATGTAACTGCTGCGTACCGTACTACGTTAGCTAAGTGGTAGTTAGCCTGGCCGGCTAGCAAAATATA
>JAODUG010000024.1:3998299-4016279 GCA_027564795.1 Aphredoderus sayanus | reverse complement strand
GGACAACAGGAGGGTTAAAAGGCACAAAAAAACAACACAAATACATAAAGAAATAATTAATAAATAAATAAATACACTCAGCAATGCCAATTAAAAAAGACACAAATCATACACAATCAGATGGCGCCGCCGTGTGGCCAAAAACTAGGTTTCTGAGTACATTACGAGGGTTAACATCAGCGGTTGATGGCTGTGGTAGACGTCTAGATCGGCTTTGTAACTTTGAACCACCTCAAATATGTTAATATATAGAGTTCTATGCAAATTACTGATTACTACAAAAAGGGCGAGGGGTGGGGGGGTTAAAGAATGGCTACTGTGCTTATCGGGAAGGTGTGTAAAACGTTACTGTGACTTTAAGAACTAGCGCTGGTTGATAACCCATACGTATCGTGTAAGCGCACCTCTATACACTATCAGATAGTCTTTTCCGGGATCATTTTTAACGTCTAGACCTGGTTCTGCAAAACGGATGAGCGAAATAACAACGGTAAAGCGATTACGATTGGATATATGGAATATTGCATACGCTACTGTTTTTCTTGTGCTATATTGAAAAATATTAGGGCTACATAGCCTTTACGAAATACATTAATTTGGGATAAAATGTAGATTAATGCATTTATTGATAGTCGTGATGAAGTAGTGTTTGGTCATATTTTTCATACCCTATGTATTAATTCTTATGGATTGTAAATAATTAATAAGAAAAAAATTACGCGGTATTAAATTATTCGTGTATCATTAACGTTACCCATGCAGCCAGCGGGTTTATATATTGCTATTATGTTGATTTTCTGCAATCGTTTTATTTCTACGGGGAAAATAACGCATTACGTAATTATAAGGCACCACGTCGCCATATGCCATCTCTGGCTCAGCCATGCGATGTTGCATCCCGAAAAGAGGATGTAACAGGCTACTAGGTCGTCGGTCGTCCTGCTAAAAAGGACCTAATATTTTCTCAATGTAAAACACGAATAGTAGTGTAAATTGATGGGATAAAATGTAATGACTGGTGCGCGTTCAACCAAACAGGCTACGCTAGACACTATAGGCCTACATCTTTTTTTTAACACTTGCGCACCTACATTTGGTTTACTGTAGCCCAGACCATATAATGGCCTCATTGGTTCATCTTTCTATCTGTCTACTCTGCACCCCTGCTGACTGACAACTGTTATCTGGATTTTTGCTCAAATAAAAAGAATAATAAATGGGTGTTGGTTATTGTGTTTTTGTCTAATTGCCTTTTATGTTTTTTCTTTCTTACAGGACAGGTTGATAGAACAGGAATGGATCCAATGTGAGTGCTGCAATACCATTCTGCCAAGCTGCCAATATCTAACCCTGTAGCTATGGCAACCTGCACAAGCGGATGTGCACCAGCTGTGCGCCTTTGTCAACGGCTGAACCGACTCAAGACACTTGAAGATGATATGATGGCGACATCAATGAAACGGTGCCTGTCTACCTTGGACCTGACACTGCTGGGAGTTGGAGGCATGGTGGGCTCTGGGCTCTATGTCCTCACTGGAACTGTAGCCAAAGACAAGGCCGGACCTGCTGTCATCATATCATACATTTTTGCTGCTTTTGCTTCGTTATTGGCAGCATTTTGTTACGCAGAGTTTGGGGCACGCATTCCCAAGACAGGATCCGCCTACATGTTCACTTATGTCTCTGTGGGAGAAATATGGGCCTTTCTCATTGGCTGGAATGTGATTTTGGAGAATATGATTGGTGGCGCTGCAGTGGCACGTGCATGGAGTGGCTACCTAGACTCTATTTTTCACCATTCTATCCAGAACTTCACTCAGACACACATCATGCAGTGGAATGTGCCAATACTGGCCCATTACCCTGACCTGCTTGCTGCTGGGATTCTAATAGTTGCAACTTTCTTCATATCCTTTGGAGTTAAGGTGTCCTCTTACCTCAACCACATCTTCTCTGCTGTTAGCATGTGCGTGATAGCCTTCATCCTCGTCTTTGGTTTTATACTGGCCGATCCAGTCAATTGGAGCCAAAAAGAAGGAGGTTTTGCCCCATTTGGGTTCTCTGGAATAATGGCAGGGTCAGCCACTTGTTTCTATGCATTTGTGGGGTTTGATGTGATTGCTTCATCAAGTGAGGAGGCAAAGAACCCACAGAAAGCAATTCCCATTGCCACAGCCATCTCGCTTGCCCTGGCTGCAACAGCCTACATTCTGGTGTCCACAGTTCTCACGCTCATGGTACCCTGGCACACACTGGACCCCAACTCAGCTCTCTCAGATGCTTTTTTTCGCCGTGGATACAGTTGGGCTGGAATTATTGTGGCGATAGGTTCCATTTGCGGTTAGTGGCACTTTACTTTCCCTTTTACGACATAAGGCTGTGGGTATAATGCAGTACATTAATGAGTACAGAGTAATGTGTATTGATTAAATGTCATAGTAATGATGAACTGTTCTCTGTTCTCTGTCTAGCGATGAACACTGTGCTGCTCAGCAACCTCTTCTCCCTCCCTCGGATTGTTTATGCCATGGCAGAGGATGGGCTATTCTTCGCCGTTTTTGCTAGAATTAATCCCGTCACTAAAGTCCCGGTCAATGCTATTCTGGTGTTTGGAACCCTCATGGCTACTATGGCCCTCCTCTTTGACCTGGAGGCTCTGGTCCAGTTCCTGTCCATTGGCACCCTCCTGGCCTACACCTTCGTAGCAGCCAGTGTAATCGTGCTTCGTTTCCAGCCTGATAAAAGCAGCTCCAATAAGGGAACATCCTCCACATCTCCCAACCCTAATGCTGAACCCTCCCCCGCTGTCGCCGAGTCTCAAACCATAGCTGAGGACACTGGGGAACTCAAAGAATATGAGTCTTTCTCTGACAAGCTCCAGTTGGTGGAGAGGCAGAAGATAAGGGAGCAGCGTGGTGTGGGCCAGCTTAAAGCATGGTGGGAGCCGTACCTGGGTAGGCTGCTAGGGGATTTTGAAGCAGGCGAGGTGGTAGCTTTCTCTGTCCTAGCTCTTATGGTGAGCTCAGTATCGCTTTGTGCTGTGGTGGAGTTTGGAATGAAACAGCTACAGTTGCCTGTCTGGAGCTTCACGTTGCTGCTGGTGGTATTCATCTTAGCTTACATTACCAGCCTGGTACTCATATGGGTTCATGAGCCTCAAACCAACACCAAAACCTTCCAGGTGTGCTCATTATTTATTGTATGTTAAATGCGTGCTTATGTTGTAGGCAGACCAAGGAAAATAACTAACATCTAACATTGTCTCTCCCTTTTTTTGAAAAATGTTTGCACATTCAGGTTCCCCTGGTTCCACTAGTTCCAGGGATAAGTATCCTCTTGAATGTTTGCCTGATGCTGAAACTCAGTGCTCTTACGTGGGTTCGTTTTGCCATATGGATTGCCATAGGTAAGGAGGTTCAGCAAGTTATACTGTACAAAACATGTCAATTCAAAAAACACTTTGCTTTGGAAGGTTCTGGAAGATGCTCTTGATAATAAAATGTACCATATGTAAATTAGATGGACTTCACTGTTATTGTTTATCTGAATTAGGGTACAGGTAATGGTGTAATGCCTTTGATTACTAAATATTTATATGCAAGATAGGTGTTCACATCTCAATATCTTTGTAATTTGTTTCAGAACAAGCATTGTGCTGAGCCACACTTTTAAAATATTATATTATTATACAGTAGTCGAATTTTCATGTTCCCATGGAACCTTATTTCTGGGGATAGTGTTTAAAAAAGATTTAAAACTTTTAAACCACCATTCGTACTTCCTTAGTCTTCAAACAGAGGAAAATCTACAGCATAGGGCAAGTTGGTATTACTTGTGTAAGGAAATGAAAAAATTAACGAAAGAATAAGTTGTTTATCCTATATTCTTATCTATATTTCACTAGACATGGACACTAAACAACACGCGGCCACATAGGCTGGTCCCGGTGCTCCACCGCACCTGCGAGCGCGCACACACATACACACACACAGACAAACAAACACAGTTAAGTTGCCACGATGTTACTGGAAGGACAAACTCATCTTTGAACAAACTTTGCTTAACTACTTCCTTATTTAATCCTCATGATATCCTCTGGGACAAAATGACCCAAATCATTAGCTCTCCTACACTAGAGGATCACTGGGCTTTGTTGCCCTGTGTCCTATTTAAGTAAACCATCTGAACATACCGGTTCCACAACACTAAATCAACAGGCTTTGTGTACATGCACTATAATGCTTGCTTGTATATTGGCCTTAGATCTTGGATGGCCGAATTACCTTTTAGAAGTGCAGATAATGTTTTTTCTGTTGCGATAGACTGTTCCAGAAATGCTGAGCTGTTGGTATTGAGCACATGTGTCTTCCCATAGGTGTATGTGTGTATTTTGGCTATGGGATTTGGCACAGCAAGGAGGGATTGCGTGAGCTGCATCCCAAAGACATGGCTGCCAGGTATGTGGTGCTACCAAGCGGCAGCCTGGTTGAGACAGTGCAGTCTGTCCAGCCAGATGGACAAGTGGATGGCTCTGTCCATCGCATCACGCCCTCCACTGCCTCAACAGCTGAGGAGCATCCGGACAGGAGATGATGTGTTATTAGCCATTGTTATTAGAGTGGGCCAATAGCATCTGTCTACTCTTGCATTGTGAGATTGCTGTCTATATCTCACTCTGTTTATTGTGTGAGTGGTCTGACACTGTGTACTGCCGCGAGCCTCTCATCTTTTACTCTGTATATGTAAGCACACCATAGGATGGGATGCGCACTCTTTGTGTTGTTGTGAAGCATAATTGTATATCTTGTACTACTGGAATGTAGAGAGCATTTATATTGTACTCCTTAAACTGCCAGCATCCATTTTCTTTCTTGTATTGTTTATAGTGAAGTAAGCTGCATTTGGCCCTCTTATACAGTTTGTTAAAACAGAAATTTGTTTGCAATATGGTGCTTTGTTGTGACACACTGGTAAAGTATCAAGGGATTTTTAAAATGATGTAATGCAGTGGGCAAGATAATCAGCATCAGTTGCTTATTGAATTACTTAATTAGCGTTCTACTTTAAGCAAACATATTTATTCAAACAATTGATTCATGTTTTTTTTATGAGGAACATAAATGTTTATACATAAAGGCACCCATGTATATGTAATTTAAGCGGTCACCATCTTTCTCTATTATTTAGTTAATCTTCATATACACTATTGTAAGCTTCATAATGTGTACTGTATTTATTTATTTTTAGTTGTATTATTAATGTTTTGTCTTTTTAGTTCACAGATATTGGTCATTTTGTTCAACTTGAGTTATTATCTTCTATTATTATCTTTGTTGAACATAGTGTCTGTTACTTGAAAGAACACAAAGTCCTGCCTGTACTCTAAACTAAACTGGAAACTATATTCTTCATCAGTAGCTTTTAGCCTTTCAATCCTTTACATAATCCTCTAACCCTTATCGCATGACCTTGTTCAGTTTTGTGTCACAGTCACATTTTTCCCACACACTTATGTTCTGAGACGGCAGCACTGTCCACATTTTTGTCTCTCTAAAGTCAATTAATATTATATATAAAGTAGGGCCTATAAGGTAAGCACAATCTGTGTGGCACAAAAATCAATACAGGTTACAGATATCTTTCAAAAGTAACTGACAGGATTTGCAAGGCATGATTTTTATCGAATCAATTAAAGGACTCTATTCAAACAGATGAGCTGCTCTATATTGACCTAGATTATACTGTACACATGCATGTGTAATAGCTCACACTCGTCCAATGTGCTCAATGTGTCTGTTGTAGAAAGCAAATTCTATTGAATATCACTAAGGATGGTATATTTTTAGATTGTATTACCCACTATATCACATTGTGGCACACATTTCTGTGTACCCTACCCTTTTAAGAATTGTCTCCAGTATTTTTTACATTTATTTTACAATGAATTTATGAGTGTCTGTGTGAGTAACCAATGGCCTTAAAGATCCTTTAATTAATGTTAATGCAGATATTTCCAAAGCTTCTTTGATTGGTTTTTATTTCCTTTTTTAATTGCACAAAAACATAAGAGTTTAGTACAACTAAATACACTATTTAAAATCACTATACAGTATCACACACTATTTGGACATGACTGGTGTTATATATTTATTGGAATTTACACATTTGCACATTTAAAGTATATTCTGTATATGCTTTGTCTTTTACTCTCTGCTGAGGGCATAAATGCTGAACATGTTTTCACTTTGTATATTGGTGCCAGAACAGCTTTTTATTATTTTCTGTCATTACTTCTACAAAGTATTTCACTCCGTATTTTACATTAAACTGTGTTTCTGTTGTTTAAGCATCACAAGAGTAGACTGTTATTGAAAAATAGTAACCAAGCAGTAGCTCACTTCAAAAGGAAAACAGTGGCTTGTTTTCCATTTGTTTTCAAACAAAACTATTGGGCCCCTTGGGGCCTATGTATGTGGCATGTTTTTGTGTTCACATTGGTTTCCCCTAAGCAAATGTCAAGCATAATATACTGTACTAAATGAAAATTGTAATGTCAGTGAACTGGAGTATGTCCATGGGCAGTGCATTGTTTCTACACATTGATTCTAACGATGTGTTAACTGGAGGTCACTAAAGCATTGCCAACCCAAAATCTGCACTCAAGAAGGCACATTTCCTCCATAAGCATATATCTCCTTTGGCCACCACTCCTCCCAGTTCTCAGGTGCCTACAACAGGAACAAATCAATAAATAAAAAAACTGAAACTTGAGACCTTCACCCCCCTCACTGCTTTTAGAAGTACTTTTGTCTGAGCTCTTGTTCAATTACTGTACGTATTAACTCCTTCATTTGAGCACTGTTGACAGTTGTCATATTCTTTATGCTCATTTGCACTATTTCATTTTCACTGGTATGCCAAATGTTACTTCCTATTGTTATTTCTACACCATTTTCACAAACTGACCTACCATTTTAAATAGACCCATTTTTGCAATATTTTTATATGTAGATTCTTGACAGTTTATATTGTATTTTACTGTTTATTTGAATGTGAAACTGCATGTTGTTCTGCATGATAATGCTTTATCTTGGTCAGGTTGCCATTCACTCCATTCACTTTCCCCACCCTTTGCCAAACTCCAAATAAGTTAAAACTTTATGAACACATCTTTGCCATGGGCACATTTCAAATGGGGGGCGGCGGGGGGGGGGATCCATTACTGTCATTGTTAGTGACATTTCGCTTTAGGCTACTAGAAATGTGCAGTGACTCACCTGCTGCATTGCGAGTGAGGGATTGTGAGTTGCAGATCTGCATATCATATTTCCAGCATTGGCATATGTAACATTAACTTATTATTAGTATTGACTATATTATTCAAAACAAGATTATAATTATCTCCTGTCTTGAACATACACCTCAAATTAGTCCCATATAGTAATGAAAGACATAGAGGGCTGTTGTATAGAGGCAGGACTTAATTGTGGCATTGTTTCAGCACGCCCATCAAAATAATGACAAGCAGAAAGTTGCTTTCATTTACAGCATCAAGATGAACATAATGTGAAAAGCGGAGATGTGACAAATTGTGCTTTCTAGAAGGGAGTTTGCATTCACAACAAATATGTTAAAGTATAGACATTTGAGACAACTCATACAAAACAGCACCCATTATGTTTTCAGTATTAGGTTTAGTATTTCCTGTGGTTTAATCTAGTGCATCGGGACATAGAAGCAGGACGGACTTTGGCATAGGTTTTAGCAGTATTTGTGCCCAGGTTGATGTTGAGAGTCTGGCGGTGCATTAGCAGGGATGGGGCTGGGACAGAAGAAGCAGGGGCGGTTTCAGCACGCACGTGATCCCACGGCCCAATAGGCTCATTGTTGTCGCCACCTGATTCCTTACATTGCATATTGTATTTCAGCTGCTCTGCACTGCTGCTCCACCTGTGGCACAAACAAATTAATGTCATGAGTGGAGAAAAATGTTTTTTACTCGCACAGTAAATCACATGCTGATACCCAGGTAGGAATATGCGTTCTTAATTCTATTTGTGACCTGTGATTTGGTTGTCTCTCTCCTGGTGCATTACGAAGTAAGTGGTTCTGTGTCTCCTCTGGTAAGAATATCTGTATAAACAATGAATATTGATAAAGTATTGCCCATGATGTTTGTTTTTAATCCTTTAAGGTTTGCAAATTAACTAATACGCTATACCTTGGTGGCATCTCTCACCCCAATTTTTACTAGACTGTTGTGCAAGGTGGCGTTCTCTTGCTCCAGAACTTTAATTCGAATGGTATTAGCCTGAAGCTGCTGCTCCATGTCCAAAAGCACATTCCCTGTACCTGTAAAAGAAGACAGCATTGAACCTTCCTTCACAGAAATAATGTTCAAAGTCCTATCCTTCATATTAAAAACCAGTAATATCAGTTTTAGGTGGGAAAGATGTAAAGCAATAGACAACTACAACTGTTAGCTACATAACAATAAGCAAAACATTTACAATGTGTTTGCCCATGAACTAGATTTGAAATATGATATGTTTGGCAACACACCAAAACACACAGTACAGTGTGTGTACCTCCAGGTGTGCCTCCTTCACATCCACCCTCCCTCAATTTGTCTTCCTCCTTTCTTCCTGTCTCTCATCACAGGTTCCATTTACATTTAGCACATGCATTTATTCAAAGTTATTTACAATAAATTAATTTGTGGTTAGAAGCTGAAATGTCAATACACCCCTTAACTTTAAGTAAAAGCATACTAACAATGATCTTGGCAACTAGAGCTAGATAATGCATGTTTGAAGTTCTTTGAATTGCATTGCAAGATCCCATATTATAGCACATTCCTATATTACCCGATTAGCTAAAAAGATGTGTTGTTAGCCAGACTCTACATGAAGCATGTTATTTGCAATTATTTAGTTGTTTTTTTTCTGCTGCATTTTCACTTGAGCTGGAGGATTCATGGTTCATGGTTTGTTCATTTGTTTTTTTAGGTTTATTTTTTTACTGTTTTGTTATGATAGGGTACTTGTTTCTGGGTTCCATTGTGTGGTTGCCTGTCTCTTCTTTAAGTTGGGCTTGGCTTTGAATGTGTTAACAACATATTTTCTGATTATAACATTTAAATATGGAGCTGTAACAAATAAAATATAAATGACAATCCTACTTTGAGGTTGTGTCTGACACATCGGGCTTAGTTCTGGAAAGGCAACCAGCAGTCGTTCCCTCTGGATTAAATCCTGTACTTCCCCTCTCAGCTGAGTTACACTGTTGTTCAGCTCCTCAACTTGGGTTCCCAGTGACTGTTTCTCCCTCTGCAGCTCAGAACACAGGTCCTGTGAAAAGAGAGCCCCAGAAAGAGCTATTATGTATCAAGTGCCAGTGACAATGGGGCAGCTGTTGGTGGTTCCAAGTATACCTGTTGCTGGGTGAACTGTACCAACAGCTGTTCCTTCTCCTTTGACATGCGATTCACTTGAACCTGTAGCTCAGCCTGCATGTCCTCACTGTCTCCCAACTTCCTCTGCAAGTCTTCGCACTCCTGGTCAAGAGAATCCACCCTCTCTGACAAAGACTTCTGCTTGGACTGCACTGCCTGTAATCAGAATGTGTGGCAATGATGAATCCCTTTAAGACAACAGACAGATCATACATGTTTATGTGCCTGACTGTCAGGCGGAGCCTCTTGGCTGGAATGCTGACCTCTTGTTGGCGACAAGCACTCTTGTACTTGGCACTCTCTTTATCAAGAAGGAGCTGCACTTCAGAGATCTCTTTCTCTAACAGTTGTGTCCTTTCTTGTAGTTTACGATGGGCTTCTTCTTCTAGCTGCAAGGTCTTCACTTTCTCTTGAAGTTCATTCTTCTCATGCTCTAACATAACAGTATATTGAAATTAGGAATGATCATGTAAATGTAATAAAATGTTATACGATATATAGTATATGGGGTATTTCCTCCTCCTTACCAAGCGTATGTAATGTTTCGTGTTGTACATATACTTTTTCTTTTAATATGGAGTTGCTGTCCTTCAAGGACAAAATTTCTATGACAAAAAAAATAACAAAGTTTTTAAACAATATTAATATTAATATTAAAATAATCTCAAATTAATCATTGCACCTGTCTTCCGTTGCTGTTGCTCCTCTTGTAAGCGTCTCTCTGTTTCTTTCATTGATATTTGTGCCTCCTGCAGTAAACAATTCATCTGGTGTATGCTTGCTTGGTTCTTTGTCATTTCCTGCTTCAGCAACTGCTGTGCATCCTCAAACTGCGACCTGAATCTGTCCCGGTCTCTGTTTGCCATACTTAGTCCATCCCTAAGAGGCAGCACTGTCCCTCTCACCTCTTCCAGATGCTTTCTCAGCCGTTCCATGTCTCTACACTGCACTCTAGACCACTGGGCCAAGTCTCCTGCTGTGAGATGGCCTACGCTCAGACTGTCCTCGACCGATACTATGAGCTGCTGCAGAGAAGACGGCAGTCCCTCACTCTGACACAGCTCTGCCAAAGCATCCCCCGTTTGTCTCAGAAGAGACTGCACCCGATAACAAGCGTCACAGGGGATGATGGATGATTGAACTGTCTGGCAACTCACATTACGAGTATCAGTGGGAACAACATGAGGACAACACGAGACATTGTGGCTAGATGTGTACAGTGCAGCGTTGGCATGATTCCGTGGAACACATGTAAAGGAGTTGGTTGAAGACAAAGTCAGACTATGTGTGCCAGAAGTACTCCTTAAATGTATATGGGGGGACGGAGATGATGCAGTTTCATTGCAGTCAATGTTAATTGTTTTCATTTGTTTTTCAATATCCTTGCAGGTTCCCTAACAGAAAATTGAGAATGTTTAATAGGCTATTACAGTTATGTGCAGAATAAAGCAACTGTTGGTTTTATTATGTTTTTAACTTTAGTTTGCCAAGAAATCTTACCTTCAGACGACCAAGTTGAACAACATTTTTCCAATACTGTTTTACTACAAGACCAACTGACACACATCCTTTCTGCTGGTTGGGCTCTGTCTTATGTCCATCCACCAATTGCTCAGCATAAATATTGTAACTTTGCAGGAGAAGTAGTAGTCTTGACAAAAAGAATACGTTATAAATAAATTAAAACAAGAAATCATTGTCTGTAATTTTATTAAAAAGCGTTTTTTTTATAATTACCTGTCAATGACCAGCTCCAACAATACGATGTGTGAATGCTGACTAAATTCATCTTCTCCATCGACAAAATCATACTTCTCCAGCAGTGAAACCAAATCTAGATTACAAGAAAGCTTGTCAGGGAACTTCCAACTTGGACAGCGCACAGGTCCGGTTCTAGAGAAAACCTCCAGGATAGCTCCTTGAAGGTCAACGAGATCTCTTCGGAGACTTTCAATACAATCTTTGCGACCTAAAAATGTACTCATCTTATACAGGAAGACGTGTATTTTCAATGCTCTATCAAATTCACCTGATTATGTTGACGCTTGACACTACATCTCTATAGCGACTGCGAGAAAGAACACCAAGACCCACAATGCTTAGAGGCATGTTGTTTCAGGAAGTCATTTGCCTCCATTGAAAGCGGGTCAAGGAAAGCACGACGCGTAAGCAAAAAGTATTTCAAATAGAGTTTATTTTTCAACGATTCTGTTCTTATACCGCAACATCGTTGTCCACATACACCACAAGAACTATTGGCCGTCTGTTTTATAGGTAATTATCTGCTAGCCCCAACGACACAGCAATGCCGCCTGGGCCTGTTCAAATTGTGCAGCCGGAGCCCAGCGTCAAGGTACTGTAACGTACTGTATAGGCCGTTCCATGGGCCAATGTTACAACTCTAGCTACTGCTACTGGTGTAGGAAAACTACTTGAATGTCTATTTAGATGTATTTTGCATACTTTCTTGCTTGATCGTGTAGTAACTCGTAGACCACAATCCAATAAATCAGTGTGGAAACGCTTGTTTAATTGTCCTTTTCCTCATTCGTGGTCTGCGTTAACTGTACAGTACAAGAGCTCTCTATACACATTACAGTAAAGTATCAAGTGGTGTGTTGTTGTAAATAGGTGGCATTAAAAATAAGGTCATACGTTAAAATTCATATGTCACTTTCAGATCCTTACCCTCAAACCTATCTGAATCGTAAATGTAGAGAACACATCATATATATGTAAATATAATGAATGTGCATTTATTGATTTGAGATTTACTTCAGACATCCTTCCTAATAAATTAGTATCATTACCTTTAAGCTTTATTGGTTGAATTTGCAAATCCATAATTTTATTTAATGAAATGCATCCTTAATTACTTAATTAATCATTGTTTTAACAGGGTGATGAGCCAACAGAGGAAACCCCTGCCACCAAACCTATAGTTGGTATTATATATCCCCCTCCAGAAGTTAGAAACATTGTCGACAAGACAGCCAGCTTTGTTGCCAGGTTGGTTTCTCTATATCCATGTAAACATTTTTGAAGTAGTTTGTTTTCCAGATATTATTTAATTTGCTTCATAATTGTAACACACAAACCCTCTTGTCTTTCTACAGGAATGGGCCTGAGTTTGAAGCAAGAATTCGTCAAAATGAGATTAACAATCCGAAGTTTAATTTCCTCAACCCAAGTGACCCCTACCATGCCTACTACCGCCATAAGGTTAATGAATTTAAGGAAGGCAAGGGGCAGGAGCCATCTGCAGCAGTACCAAAGGTTATGCAGCAGGCCATGCAACAGCAGCAGCTTCCTCAAAAGGTATAGTGTAGGAATACAGTGTGCTGTTCCACTTATCCCCAGAGAGAAATATAGCTACAACAGTGTACTAGGTTGTATTACAGAATATTATTACCCATTGACACTTGAGCAGTACAGTTGCTTAACTGGTGTGTTTTTATTTTTTGAATCCTCATTTCAATAGGTGCAGTCGCAGGTGATTCATGAGACTGTGGTTCCCAAAGAGCCACCACCAGAGTTTGAGTTTATTGCAGATCCTCCATCAATTTCAGCATTCGATCTCGATGTGGTCAAACTCACTGCCCAGTTTGTTGCCCGAAACGGACGCCAGTTTCTCACCCAGCTAATGCAGAAAGAGCAGAGGAACTACCAGTTTGATTTTCTGCGTCCACAGCACAGTCTGTTTAACTACTTTACTAAACTGGTTGAGCAGTACACCAAGGTAACCATGCCCCTGTAGTGTCACTATTGTTCTCTAATTCCATGTAATGTCACTAATATATATGTTTTGCCATATGGTAGATTCTAATCCCACCTAAAGGCCTACTGTTGAAGCTGAAGCGAGAAGCTGAGAATCCAAGAGAGGTGCTGGACCAGGTAATTCTGGGTTGCTCCCTATTTATAATAACGTCTAAATCTTGAAGTGAACAGATAATAAGCTATGCTAATAACATGCTAACAACACTCCTATGCTAATATCACATGCCACTGTCCCACCAGGTGAGATATCGCGTTGAGTGGGCAAAGTTCCAAGAGCGAGAAAGGAAGAAGGAAGAGGAGGAGCGGGAAAAAGAAAGAGTGGCATATGCCCAAATTGACTGGCATGACTTTGTGGTGGTGGAGACTGTGGATTTCCAGCCCAATGAACAAGGTAAGTGAAAAGAAGGAAGAACAACCAAACACCACACAACAGAAATGTATCCGTTTATATATTTATCCTATTATTATCCTCTTCTGTGATTTGTTTCTTTAGGCCACTTCCCCCCTCCTACCACACCAGAGGAGCTTGGAGCTCGTATTCTGATCCAGGAACGCTATGAGAAGTTTGGAGAGAGTGAGGAGGTGGAAATGGAGGTGGAGAGTGAGGATGAGCAAGACGAGCGGGAGGATCGAGATGTGGGCCGGCCCTCCCAGCCTGATCAGGACACACAGGTCCAGGACATGGATGAGGTACATCTACACAGACAAGTGTCAACACATTGTACGTGCATTTTCATGTGCTATCAAATCCCAATTGCTTTATTTTGTGTGCTTTGCTTTTCCCAGGGATCTGATGATGAGGATGATGGAATGAAGGCCCCGTTGCCACCAGATACCCCTATGCCACCTCCACTGCCCCCTACTCCCGACCAAGTTATTATTCGCAAAGACTACGACCCCAAAGGTACACCAGAAACATATGTCAGGAGAAATGTACTTTGATTTATAGTTACTAGTTTAATTTTTGTATTGTGTTTTGCAAAAATTATGATCCTGTGGAAAAATGATCAGGGTTATTACTTATTACTTCCCCCGCACTCCTTCCCTGCCAGCCTCCAAGCCACAGCTTCCAGCCACAGTACCAGATGAGTACCTCATCTCACCCATCACTGGTGAGAAGATCCCGGCCAGTAAGATGCAGGAACACATGCGTATCGGCCTGCTGGATCCCCGCTGGCTGGAGCAGAGGAACCGCACCATCAGGGAGAGACAGATCGAGGATGAGGTTTACGCCCCCGGCCAAGATATTGAGAGCAGCCTTAAACAACTGGCCGAAAGGCGTACTGATATCTTCGGTGTGGAAGAGACGGCCATCGGTAAGAAGATCGGAGAGGAAGAAATTCAGAAGCCAGAAGAGAAGGTGAGTACAAAGATATATTTATTTATAATACTTTGTTAGATACGTTGGAAGCATTGGTATTTTCTAGAACGATTTTGTGTGTAATTGAGTTTCCATCTCTCCCAGGTTACCTGGGATGGTCACTCTGGAAGCATGGCGCGTACCCAGCAAGCAGCTCAAGCCAACATTACGCTGCAGGAGCAAATTGAGGCCATCCACAAAGCCAAAGGCCTAGTGGGAGAGGATGATACTAAAGAGAAAATTGGCCCAAGCAAGCCCAATGAAATCCATCACCAGCCTCCAATCCCCTCCTCAGCTTCGAATATGCCTAAACCTAGCCCTCCCATGACAACGCTGCCTCGCCCTCCTCCCTCTGTAAGTTCCTCCCTTGAGTGAAAGTTTGATTTTGTGGGCATTTAGCCAATTGAATTAATAAAGCATGTGCTTTTATGTACAGATGCCACCACCAGTGCGTACTACCCTCCTGTCTGCTGTACCTGTGCTCCCAAGGCCACCCATGGCTCCCGTCGTGCGTCTTGCTCCTGGGCAGGTTCTAACACCCATGCCTCCCATGCTACATGCCCCTCGCATCAATGTAGTGCCCATGCCACCTTCAGCACCCCACATTATGGCTCCCAGACCACCCCCTATGGTGGTTCCTACTGGTAAGAATGTTTCTACGAAAGGACCTATTTTGGATACATTAGTTTTTGGCCGGCCTGTTTTTAGTTCATAATCTATATGGCCTCTCGATAGCGGATATTGCCAGAACTCTATATTGAATTGTTTGATTTTGGAACAATTGCCACAATTGAAAGAGATGGGTAAAATGAGGTCCAGGTAAACCTTGTATGGAATTGTTCTTTTGTCATTTTAGAAAATAAATGACTGTTCTGGTAGCAATAGGCAAATAGTTCCAGTCAGATGGAGTTTTAAAGTTACATTCACATTTCTTTGGATACTGTCTAATTATTGTTGTAATGGAAAATGTCAAAATACAAATGGAATTTTCAATTGCAGTCTAAATTGATCTATAACCTGTTTTTCCAGCATTTGTCCCTGCGCCTCCAGTACCTCAGCCCCCCAATTCTGCCCCTGCCCCACCTTCTCACCCACCCCCACCACATGAGGATGAGCCTGTCAACAAGAAGATGAAGACAGAGGACAACTTAATGCCAGAGGATGAGTTCCTGCGTAGAAATAAGGTTAAATAAGCATTACAGTTTGGACAAGTTTTAGATCAAAACAGAAATTGCTATACATACAGCTACATGAATATACAAAATATTGATCTGAAACATGTGTTTTTTTATTAATATTTTGATATATTGACATTGTATGACTTGTCAATGTCAAATACATTGGTGTAGAGTAATGTTATTAACTTACTAATTTGCATTATTTTAGGGTCCTGTGGCTGTTAAAGTGCAGGTACCAAACATGCAGGACAAGACTGAATGGAAGCTGAGTGGACAAGTGCTCAATTTCACCGTCCCACTAACAGATCAGGTATGCATTTATTGTACATATAGTTATATGTGCAATATTCAGTATATGCCGGTGCAGCAAGTCATTAACTCAGTTGCTCATGAAATCTTTCTGTACAGGTATCTGTTATTAAAGTCAAAATCCACGAAGCCACAGGCATGCCAGCAGGAAAGCAAAAGTTGCAGTACGAGGTAAAACTGTTTGAAACTCTTATATTTATTTTGTGTCCTGTGGTGTATCATTTGTATTAATATATACATTTTCTATATTTCTAGGGCATTTTCATCAAAGATTCTAACTCCCTGGCTTACTACAACATGAACAATGGCTCAGTCATTCACTTGGCATTGAAAGAGAGAGGTGGCAGAAAGAAATGAGCCAGACGACACAAGGACATTTTCCTATTTTTTTTTCATTTTTTTGTCTTGGTTTAAGTAAATTTGGTTTTAGACTTTGTTGTTTCTGTGTGCAACTTGTAAGAACAATCTTACTACAATAGACCTATGATACTTTTATCTTTCTGTAATTTGTTTGATGTTCTAGCTAGTTTGGAGTCTGTTGCAAGGATTTGTTGCTGCACTCCTGATAAAGTAATGACATATTTGTTCTTTAATGAGTATGTAGAGCTCAATGTTGTCAAATAAAGGATTAATAGACATGGCAGTACTGCTTTAATGTTATAATTTAGTTTCTTCCATGTACGTATGACACCTACAAATGCAATGCACAGGCAAATATTTATCCTGCCAGCAGATGGTAGTAACCTGTAATCATCAACCCTCTGAATGACAGACTGGAATCTGGGCGAAAGCCCTAAGAGGCGGACTCTGTCTTGTTGAGCAGACTACGGATGACCTGAGAACAATTCCTCTAGGTAAAATGTTGCAAGCAAAGAAAATTGCGACTTTAGTGTGTTAACTAACAACGTTGTTAAAAGTATGCAACTAGTTATCTGGAATTACCGACAACTCGGTAATAGCTCAGTTTTCTTGATTCGACTTTCTTACGTTACAGTACTGTCTTGTACAGTACATTAGCAACTAAGCTACTGTTAACTCCGTTAGCTAGCTGGTAAATCAGTGGTATGTATTCTCGGTTAGTCTGACTGCACCACTGGTTGTCTTAGCATAACGTCGGCTACCAGTTACTGGCTCTTTGGCTATGTACACTGCAGCTGTGTCGATAATTTATTATACAATGCTATCAGTAAAATAGTTAGAACTTAACTGTCAACAAGGTTCCTGACATTAGCAACGCTTCTGGTACTGTTACTGTAGTCAGCTAACTAGCTAGCACCCATGGCCAAAATAGGAAACGGTCGTCAGTCAGTTGATACAAGAAGCATCAGGACACTTAGCAGCAGTAATACACATATCGACGATGAGAGCTCTTTTGGATCCGACTCCGAGATCAACGGCTTCACCAGCGACAGAAGAACGGATAAATATGGATTTATTGGCGGGGCTCAACAGTCCTCCGAAGAATCGTAAGTTTGTTTAAACAGTCTGCAGTACTTTACTGTACTGTATGTGTGGTCTGACCACGCTAATCTGTATACGTTACAGTACTATACAGTACAGTAGTGTACGCCAACAACACCACTACTGTAGTTAACATGTTAGTTCTCCAGTTATTATGGATATACGTTTGTTTTGACCTGTCACTCCATAGGACAGCAGATGTTTCTCGAGTTAAGTACGTTAACAGTACGTTACAGTAACATTGGTCCAATAGCTGCGTGGCATTTTAAGATGTGTTTACTGTATGTTCGTGTATGGGATTATTGTGTTGAAAATAAACCTGACTGAGCTGGCGGTCACCGTAAACAGTTTCAAGTTCGACTGCTGTTTTTTGAATGCAAAATGTGTCTTAGAAACATCTTCTAATTCATTAGGCCTATTTATATGAATTTGTTAGAGACG
>JAODUG010000024.1:3957124-3987316 GCA_027564795.1 Aphredoderus sayanus | reverse complement strand
ACCTTGTTGTGCCAGCAGTGCACATCATGTGTGTGTAAGCTGTAGAATTAGGTTTAGCGCCTTCTATCTGCCACAAACAGCTAGTGCGTTGGGTCATTCTGACCCGGAGGACAACAGGAGGGTTAGCAGTGGGAGCAGCTACAGACAGGACCATGGACCAACACCATTTCGCACATGGGCGTGTCTCGCCTTGCTCCGGCCATACAACCACAGAGGCGGGCTGGCGCCCGTCTCCCGTGGCAACGCGTGGGGCGTACCTGTCTGGTAGTAGGACTCCGCCACGGTGGGCTGTGGCTGGGCGGCGGCGGCAGCCACGGCGGCGGTGGCCGTGGGCTGCTGGTAGTACTGCTTGCTGTCGTAGGCCACAGCCGGCGCTGTGGAGCGAACGTACGAGTACGAGTCCTGCACAGACCACGTGGACACAGGCTTACATGGGGCAGACAGGAAAAGTCACTTGCAGCTGGCTTATTGACGTGGCGTACATGGCATGCAAGCACAAGGAGCAGGTGGGTGTTAGGGCTCAGGACGCAATGATGTTTAACGTAGGCCAGGCGTGTTTGGGATCGGACCACATCCTCCCTAACCACTAAGCTATCCAGCCCTTTGTTGTGTCCTTAACCTGCAGTGGTACGAAAACACCGAGTCTTTAGGAGACACACCCCTGCACCCATATCAAGTTCAGTTTTACAAAGAAAAAAAGTTTTAGATAACTGAAGCATCTGGACCACAGAAGGTAATGTTGAGAGGAATGGGGGTGGGGATTGAACTGTGGATAAAACATCTTCTTTCAATGTGTCCATCCGTGGAAAAATACCTATTGCTTAAATCAACTGTGACAATGCCTTGAAACCACTGATAAATTATAAGCAGGGACTTGGACCCATTGCTCCATTCCCGGAATTCTGCCTCTAAGCTGAAGTAAAAACAGATGAACACAGTTCTATGCAGGGAACTAGGCACCTGCAAGTCAACAGGCACAGTCAAGCTCCCTATTCAGGTTCTATTCACACATTCAAATGGAATAGTGCAGGGTCAAACCCCATTATACTCTACATTACTTATGAAATACATTAGTTATTTGAATGTGTTAAATGCTAAACACAAAAGGATGAGTGCATGAGGACAACATCAACCACAAGCCTTCATGTGGGACTGTGTTTCCCCACACACACACACGTTACCTGGTAATTCTGGGAGGTGACTGGGGGCGGCGGTGGGGGGACCTCCGGCTGCCGCTGGGTGTAGCCGTAATCCGTGGCTGCGTGGGCCGGCTGGTACCCACCGTAGGCCGCGGCGGTGGCCGCCACAGCCACAGGCGCTGGCCGCGCTACCGCTACTGTGGCAGCGGTGGGCGCGTAGGCGGCCGCCACGGTGTGGGCCGCCACCGGCGCCTGGTGCACCGTGTAGCTGGCCACCGTGGTCGGGTGGGTGTAGGCTACCCCGGCGGCTGGCTGCTGGCTGCAGGAGCAGAGCAGGGCAGGAGTCACACTGGTTCTATAGTGCACTACAGACTACATACGTCAAATACATTAAACACACAGTACCTTCTTAGCCACGTTAAACTGCTAATTAAAGAAGAAATAAAAGTGGCCTTTTTTGGGGGTTCTATCATCATTATGCTTTTCTAAGCAATGGCATAGAGGTTTCATGAAAAGTGGAGGAATTGCAAGGCAAAGAACTATTCAGGCATTGTACACTGAAAAAAGTATCCAAAACAACAGCTTAAAAACCACAAAGCACATGAAACATACACCAACTAACCACTTTAGAACTGTTGAACCGTGCATCAAGAATTTGGAAGTGACATGAAAAAAAATAAAAATCTAGTGTAATAACATAAGTTTAAAAACGTTTTTTTAAAAACAATGTGTAATCAATTCAGAATTCATGTTTCGGAGGAACATGTGAATGTCTGTGGGTGGTTTAGCCAACAGTGGAGCATCTGTCTATGTGCCAGATAGCTAACAGCCAGACAAAGGCCCTTGCCAATACAGTTAACACTGAAGAATAGACTTCTGAATGAGCCAAACACATAATACTAGTTAACAAAAACAGACCTAGTAAGTGCATCCAATTGAAATAAAAGCTGTAAAAATAAAAGAGTGAACATTTAAATAAGCCATGCACTTATTCAAGACGTTTTTAGAATTTGATAAAATGGTGCGTGGACTAAACTGAAGCTAAGAAAACATGAGTTATTACCCTTTTATTCTATTCTTAGTCAAATAAAGTGTCATCACCTTTCCCCAATTCCGTGTAATATGTGGTATATTGCAGACCATGTGGGAAATAACAGATTTAGCCTTTTTGGCTTTGTATTGATTTTTTAATAACAATTAAACATTTCTTGTACATATGGACTCATTTGGAATTCTTACTCAAGCGTTAAATGCTACTACAGGGAATAGTGAGTCCTTCTTCAAGGTAAGCCTCCGTGTCAATTTAATTTGTTTATGGTGCTAATTCAGTTCCTTGCTGGGGCAAGCCTAATCTGGAGCAGAGTACAAGATAGAGTCTAGGGAGATGTTGTTGACCTCTCTCCCAGTGTAGCTCATCTCGGTATTTGGAAATATCTGTAAATTTCCATATGGGTTTCTCCATCTATACATTTTGTGTGCCTGTTCTTCTCGCTGAAGACCTCAGAGACAGAAGTCTTTCATTGTACTCTATTGTACTCTTCCATACTACTACCGAGTATAGCAATTGCCATGTCACTTCATATCTACTCCCTTCCTCCTACAGTTTTTAGATCAAAGGGGTGCATATTTAAAATGAACAGTTAATGTGCAAGAATTGTGCTTGGTGTGATGAATAAATGTTAGGAACACAATATTGTAATAAGATTGTTTTATGGTAGCATTTGAAAACCCCAACTAATTTCACCGCAATTAGCAGATATATTAAGTGAATTTCCTAAAGATATGTGGTAAACACTATATGTTGTTTGCAGATGAACAATGATAGATGACCCATAGACATTGTTGGTGGTTGTCTATTCAATAACTCAACAATACAAATCCATTCCTAGTTGCATTAAATACATTATTTGCAGGGAGTAGATAATTTAAACACTACACAATGTTCATATCACTCTGGACAGAGATGGAACCTAAAAAGCTAGTAACATTTAGGCTACTCTAGACAATACTATATCCATAGTAACTGTAGTGCATGCCTTTGTCAATGAAAGTGTATATTTTGTGTTTGCAAATTTGTTTCAGTTTGGGTGAACAGTAAGTACTGGCCGATATGACTGACCCCGCACCCCCAAAACATAAAAAATAAATACACAATTTTCTTTATTACTGCTATGTTAAAATATATGTCAAGATATTTTGCTTACAGTACAGTATGACAACATTCTGCTCAAACTAGGTAAAACTATTCACTGGATGTTGCGATGTCAGCTGGACGCTTCAGGTAAATAAACGTAAACATAAACAGAACGAACACATTAAACACACTAGTGTGCTTATTTTGCTGTAATGCATGTGTTAATACAAGTGTATTAACGGTTTATGACAACAAGTCACAAATACAGAATCAACTGACTGGGCCCTTGCTACTGTTATCGCAGAGCTGCTGCAGCCTAGTCCAGTTGCTTACGTCCCCCTGTAAGCCCCCTCCCCCCCACTATTTAACAATGGCTAGCAAAAGGGAACAGAGCGTCGTTTACATCAACACACGCTGTACGACAAACATCCCACATTTTACAGAAAATGCTATCGAGAAGCCATATAAATACCATTCTTACCTGTACTGCGCAGCAGCGCCGTGGGTAAATCCAAAATAGTTGCCGGTAGCCATTTTGGCATCTTCACCAAGCCGGCTAGGCACTGCGGATGGGACAGATAATCAAGAGTAAAACGCTATGCTAACTAGAACAGCTAGCTACCGTTAGCAGCAGGCTACTGTTACACTCCATATGGACTGACTGAGGCTCCAAGGACAACGCCGTACATTTCATTATAGGACTTCTAACGCCACTGATGTATTTCTAACAAATTCATTCTGATGGCATATACCTTTATTAATACTTACCATAGGTGAAGGAGACTACTGGGCATATGGGAATCATTGGGTTCCTTTTCTCTGACGATGTGAAGCTCGTAAACCTTCGTATTTATAATAGCTTGTCGTACCCGGAAATACTACATAGCGCAAGCGCAAAGAGAGATAGCTGGGTACTGTAGTTCCAATCAGCTATTTTCAAGGTCGAACGCCAACAAAAATATGTAGGCTAATTTATTTACAAGTTTACAATTCACTGTTAACTTGCTCAGTTGTGCTCAACATCGGGTTTTCATTGGGGTTGTGTTGACATGTCACATTATAAGTTTTATTAAAATAAAATAAAAATAATAAACATATTAAACCAAACCATTGCTGGTAGTGGGAATCAGTTTTGGATCCCACATTATCAAGGGCTGCGCGATATTAGGCTGTTAGTCTCTGTGACATAGGCCTATAGAAAAAAACACAAGAAATGCGTAGCCTATGCCACCTTTCATATGCATTTTTGCAAGAAGCCAATATTAAACTGTGTTTCGGTTTGTCACAATATGACACCTCAGAGGTGTGATTTGAAACGGTTTCACACCGTGTTAAAGGCCATTGAATGTGCAATAAATTTCACAATGACTTGCTAACATATTCTGTGACTACATAGCCTAAACCTCCCCTACACATATTCAACTTTACCTATAACCTATCATCGACCACTTTATAACACCCATTGCAGAAGGTTGCTGTCTGCACCATCTGAATGTTTCTTTCTGCCAGGAACACTTATAAAATTCAAAACCCCTGTCTTGCTTGACTGTGGTGAAAAGGTGTAGCCTATCCTAATACACTTGAATACGTAGCCAATCCTGCCATTGTACTTGACCATAGTTAAAGAAGCCTAGTCAAGAACTAAGTCCTCCCACTAAATCCTCCCAAATCTGAAAGGTATCCATGAACATTGAGATGGTTAGATGTAGCCTAATACAATTACGTGCTCATATCACTAATACTATGTTGCTATGCTGATATTCTGCCACATGGTGGCGCTATTTGCCTAGATGTATCCTATTTCGTCATCAGACATGTAATCAAACACAGAGCAACCGATTGCTCCCGTTTTGGGGCAAAAATCCCGCTACTTTCTGGGAGCCTGTCACCCTGTCAGCCCGTAGCCATCAAAACATCCACGGGGGCCATATAGATAGGAGCGGGGCCAGGAAGAAGTGAGTGAGTCCTCCTGGCCCGGGGGCAGGGCAGACCTGGTGTCATTCTTAGCCGAATGCCATCTGCCTCGCCATTGGCTTGGCCTGCCCCCTCTTCTGTGACCTTCCTAGAGCATATTCATGAGATTGTCTGACGCCTTTTGTGTAGCAGTGTGTGCAGCTGCCCGCTTCTACTGTGCGTGGATAAGGGAGGGAGAGAGAGTGAGCTAGAGAGAAATAGAGAGAAATAGAGAGAGAGCGAGAGAGAGAGGGGGGGCGGCTCAGATCCACAGAGCAGGGGAAACGGCAGAATAGCAGTGAGACTGGAGGCTTCAGCCATGTTAGTTTTCTCTACTGTGGACAAACGATGAGAAAGAACAACCATGGCCTTGTCACTGAGCGGAGACGATGAGGATTATGATTCCGATTCTGAACAGGTCAGAGCTCACCGCTTTCTTTTGTGTCTCCCGCATGCTGTTCGTCAACGTGCCGTGTGGAAACATTTGTGCTTTCTGAGAATAACGCCGTTTCCCACCAATCGGTTTTCCTATTCTAGCAACTATGTTATAGCCATGTCCAGCAATGGTGGTGATTAACATTAAATAATTAAATTATTTTAGTATCGTTTTTGGGCGGTCTAATTCTACGGAATAACGAAACATCCGGGATTCTTGTTATTCCATTACCTTTTTTTTGTCTAATTTAAAATCTATCATGTTAGCCTACAGTACTGGCCTATTTTAATGAACGCCTGCTAGCCTATAACATACAGAATACTGCACATAAAGTAACTCCCCAGAATTAATTAATATTGGCCTTGGCTTGTAGAAGTACTGTATTGATCAAATATCGTACCCTGTGTCTAGATGGAAAGGTTGTTTTGGATTCACATTTCCCCATACTTCTCAAACTTCCCCACTCTGTGCCTTTAAGAGGGCTTAAGGCAATGTTGTTTAGCAGGAACTGGTAGGGGGATGGGGAGAGTGAACAATGAGGTGGTTCTTATGGTACTTTTGCCTTTTTAACTACATTTATATAGGTCAACCCAAATGTCTTCAAGTGTCCACCCTGTCAGTTTAATTTTGAGAAAAAGATGACTCGTGAAGGCACAGTGGTCCTGCTAGTCTGTAGTTATACAACAGAGGCTGGCCTCTTTTCTCTTAATAAATAAATAAATGTGGAACATGCAGTCTTAGCCTATACCATGCTTATTATGTAGACAACACCCTCTAATGGGTCTTGTTGATCATTAAGGTCATTATGACATTTTCTGTTGTCAAAAAGACAATTTTGCTGATTGATAGGTCTACTTGGTGTCACTTGTCTTTGTGGTCTGTTGAAGTCGAGTCCAGTTTAGCTGTGCAGATGGTTGACCCTTGTAACTTGTGTAATCCATGCTGTAGCTGAGTCAAAAGACTCAGATGTAGGCTGTGGTGGTGTTTATACGCCTAGACAAAGTAATCACACATTCCTGACATATTACTCCACAGTTACAGTAAACTTAGCTCAGCTGATCTTTGCCTCCTGCTCTAACTACCTGAATGTGGACCCTCAAGGCTGGGGGATTGCACTTACTCTGCATATCTCACATGATGTCTTTATATCTGTTCCTGATGTATGTGTGTGTCTTAGCTAAAATGTATGTGTGTGTCTTAGCTAAAATTATTTCAAATCAGATATTATATTGTTCTTATCCTGCTGCTCTGCACTCTGCAAAAATTTGCATTGTTTAGAGGTTTTTGCGACAACTGTGTAACTTGAAACATAAAGCCTACTGATGACAAACTTTAAAAAAAAAATAGTTTCAGGCAAGGTCAGTCAACATTGTGCAAAACAATCCCTCAGCTCATTGATGTATCATACAGTATTTCTTCAGGATTCAGTCACATTTCATGGAAATATTTATTTGACCCTATTTTGACTAAATATGTTCACCAGTTGAAGTAACAAACTTGTGCCTCAATGGAGTATGCGTAGCATATGAAGATAGCTGAATATTAGATAAATAGTAAAGGTTAAAAAAGCATTGCTCTTTCAACAAGCATCAGATAGAATAACACATGCTTGGTTAAATGTGTTCTGGTAAACATGAAGGAACATGTTGTTCTTAGTGACCCAACAGTGGTTTTAGGCCTTTTGGGAAAAAAAGGAACATTAAGAATGTTTGTGCTCCTTACTCATATCTGTTCTTGGAAGATTACATAAAGGCTGTCACAGTACTTGGTGTTTTGTATTGCAGAGAACAAGGTTTTGGGTTCCATTATTCATTTCCAGTAAACTGTCCTCTCATTTGAGTTCCTGTGATAGATTTTGGCATAATTGATCTGTTACAAAAACACTAGACATATTCTTGTTGAGCGAGAGACCCATGATGTGGTACATAGTTCTATATTGCTAGAAAAATAGGATACTTTAACGTGAATTAATGCTCTTTAACAACAATGAAAGGATTGACTTCTAAGAATATAATCCCTAAAATGTAGGTCAGGTTATTGTCAACCTAACCTTCTCCATAATATAATTTCTCATAGCTGATAAAAACCAGTACTACAATAATGAACTCATAGGGCTTATGATAAAATACAGATTCAGCACTATTTATTGCACCAGTCTAGATTTTTATGTGACTTTAATGCATTTTCCATTTTGCTCACTTCTCTTAATTCACGCTTGCCCATTGTGTTTTCTTGAAACGGAGTAGCCCTTCACTAAAAGCAAATTTAACAAATTAAGTGGTTGTGCTTCATATCAGATTATAGTTACTCAAATAGCCTTCGTTGTCTGTTAGAGGGAGTAACAGTATAGTCAATGATAAAAATTGTTTTACACCCAACCGTGATATCTCAGTCGCTACAAGCGAGGCAAATGTGTTGCCACGGTAACCTTCCCTTCTGCAGCAAGAATTTCAGTGCTGGATTACGAAAGGCTGTTTGTGGTCTTACATTTAGTTTTGTTATTGCGTTCTTTGAGGACACGAGGAAGAGAGCGTCGTGTTGGCCAGGATTGAGTTGAGTGGCATGGATGGGACTAGGAGTACAATGACAAAGCTGTGGTTGGTGACCATTACGGGCAATGCGTTTAAAGAGCCACTGTGCTATGTTGTCTATGTGTCTAATGAGGACTATTGCACATACAGGTATGCAGTGTCTCACTGGAGAGGTGAGAACACAATGTGAACCAGGTGCAGCGCTCAGTTAAACCAGTTTCACAACAGCCTCGCCAACCAACCACCCTTGTAAACGTGCCTTTTGTGCATCACGTCTTGTCACCCCCAGCAGCGGGCAGCCAACCGGCCCAAGCCCAAGATGGGGCCGTCGACAGCTGTCAAGCTGCCGTCCAATCGCAGCTCGTCGGGCGCCCGGCGCCGGAGGACGCGCTGCCGGAAGTGCGAAGCGTGCCTCCGGACGGAGTGCGGCGAGTGTCACTTCTGTAAGGACATGAAGAAGTTTGGAGGGCCCGGCCGCATGAAGCAGTCCTGCATCATGCGGCAGTGCATCGCGGTGAGTCAGCAGCCTGCACCGTAAACATGGTGGTTAGGGGCGACCGTAACTGCCAGGTACTCTGTTGTCTTTGGTGAAAATGTGGAAAACATTGGTGATGGCCATTCTGTATACTGCCGCGAAGGCCCAGGTATACAAATGTCTTCTAGGCTTTAGACCTATTATTATTCTAGGATAATATTAGTCTTTACTGTAGCTCACCATTTCGCAAATGCAACTTTTCTGTGTATTTGTTCTTTGCAGCCCGTTCTGCCACACACAGCAGTGTGTGTGGTGTGTAAAGAGGCGGGAAAGGAGGACACACTAGAAGAAGAGGAGGACAAGTTCAACTTCATGCTCATGGAGTGCTCCATCTGCAACGAGATTGTCCACCCCAACTGCCTTAAGGTAACTCCACCCAGACCAAGGTGATTCATTTATGGTGTATAGAGTCATATGCTGGGAATGTTGGTCCTTTTTAAACTTTTACTTAATGGGAATGACTAACAAGGCTGGCTTGTAATTGTATAATGATCTAAGGCTTGTTTATGTAACACCAAAACAGATTAGTCATTTCCCCCTCTAATTTGACTTCTGTATACCTCTATGGTGGCGGTAACAATACCATAGTTAGTAGCTTGATTTTTCAGCCGGCCCACCATGTTCGTTCTAAATATATACGTACCAACACTTAGGTTCTTCACCACATGTTAAATGTTAGATGGTTTTCATTGTGTGAGCAAAATGTAAATTGTCACACTCCCTTTTATACCAACCTGTTTTGAGATAAACATTCAGGAATTTCTAGCATAGGCTTTGTTAAACCTGTTTAGACTTTTTGTATACACAGCATACACCATGTACTGCTGCTAAGTTCTATTCTAAGTGGTAAAACTGGGGTTTCATTTACTATTACTCACGCAAAATGTTCCATCCGTTTGGTATGTGTTGAACTGTGTTAAAACACATGCACATCAAAACATTCACTTTCACTTCCTTTAATGAGCAATAGAAAGCGTGCATTGCTGTCGCTGCTTGTTGTTTTGGTGTTTACGCCTAATTTTCCTACTCTCAGGTGAATGATGCTTCAGGAGTGGTGAATGACGAGCTTCCTAACTGTTGGGAATGTCCTAAGTGCAACCATGCTGGGAAAACGGGAAAAGTGAGTACCAAGAGACGTGTCTGAGTTTTGTTCAATAATAATTACAGTATGTGTTTGAAGTACAGTCATATTTTCGTATGAGGAAGTTTACGAAGTGGGAAGTGTACCAGCAAGTTAGGCAGGTATTTTCCTGAATTTTCAACCCAATTTTATTTTTTAAAGTTTTCTGGCATTTGCGTGTGTGTAGGTAATTGTTTGCATAAATGCAGTAGGTAACTCTTTATCAACTGCAGCGTGCCACTTCCTGTTCACATTAGTTCGTGGATTCTGTGGCCTCTCTTTACCACAATGGCAAGCACTTCCTTGTGTTGCATTTTTGATCATTCTAGTGTATTAAGCGAAACAATTATGTTTGACATATTTCATATGGAGGTATACAGAAACCTTTATAGGAAAAGGATCTAAATAAATACTGTATAAACCTCCCTCCCACACACAAGTTAAAGCCACACGCACTAGTCCAGCACCAAATTACCAATAAACACTAACCAGTCTTTCTGGCTGTGATAGGCAAAAGGTATAAAGTTGTCTTGCCCCGTTTCATCCCTTTTGGTATGTAAGCAAAAAAGAGGTCCAGGGTTCAAGTACGCCTCCAACCTCCCTGGCTCTCTGCTGAGGGAGCAGAAGCCCGTGAAAGAGGAGGGTGACCTCCCGTCCACCACCAAGCGGAAGCCCGACAGAGAGGAGACCCCCAGGTACCGGCCCGAGGAGTCTCTTCACAGGGGACCCCCGGTGCTGTCTCCTAGCAACCTGCCCCGGCCCCGGCCCGAGGACAAGCTGAGAAAGAAGAGGAAGTTGTTTGAGGACGACTATGAAGAGGACCTCGGTGTGAGGAAGAAGGTATTTTACCAACAGAATATGCATCAAAACAAGGCTAAACGCACAAATGCATTATTACAGGACCTGGTAGGCGATATTCTGCCACAGGAAGCGATACTTTCTGCTACACCTCAAGTGATTATCACTACAGTAACTACAGTGGAAAATATAACAAGTAAGGGCTTGTTCAAAGTCAAAGAACATGACCTTTCAAAAACAGGGCAGTTGCTTCTCTTGACCAGATGATGCCGCCAAAGTTCCCCTAAGTAGCTTTAACAATAATGCGTAATGAAAAGCTCTTTTTAAACTAACACTGTGCTTCCCACCCATATCCCCCCTCACAGGAAAGGTCAGACGAGGCTTACTTTCCCAAACTTCTGCATCAGATCAAGACGGAAGCGAACGAGGAGGACGAGGAGGACGACGAGGACGAGGAGGACGACGAGGAAGATCGGGACGCTCGTTTCCACGGTGGCGCGGAGAGGCGAGGCCACGCGGGAGACTGCGAGGACGAGGCGGACGAGCCGGACCCCAAGGCGGACGCCCTGAGCGCCGCCGTCAGGACGCCCGTCCCGGACAGCGACCAGTCGCGCTGTAGCTCCCCGCAGGCGGGCCCCAGCAGCGAGGCCAGCAGCGAGACCCAGGAGAGGGGGCCCCGGCCCAAGGCGCGCCGCAAGCGCCGGCTGCCCAACAAGGAGCTGAGCAGGGAGCTGAGCAAGGCCCTGACCCAGGAGATCCTCCAGACCGAGAGCTGCCTGGCCAACGAGAACCGGCAGCCGCTGAAGGCGGAGCCCGAGAGCGAGAACGAGGAGCCCAGGAAGATGTTCCGTAACGGGGACGCCGCGGGCGACCCGCGCCAGCACCTCCGGCCCAAGGAGATGAACGGCACGCCCTGGGAGCTGCGCCACTTCTACCCCAGCCAGATCACCCCGCTGGGCTTCAACAGGAGCACGCCCACCACGCGGCCCGCGCCCCCCCGCTCCCCGCCCAAGTGCGTCCAGATGGAGCGCCACGTCATCAGGCCGCCGCCCATCAGCCCGCCCCCCGACAGACTGCCACTCAAAGACGGGAAGACCCACATCCTGCAGCGGGAGATGTGGATGAACGTGTTCGGGCATCTCACGCACAAGGAGCTGTGTGTGTGCATGCGGGTCTGCAAGACCTGGAACCGATGGTAAGCATTACTGCAGGCGCAGCGGCAGTGAGAGGAGTGCAATCACAGTGTTTCGCAGAGATGCCACTCAGCCAATCAGATACAAGGCCGTCACCTTACCAATCACCTGCACAATGTTGCAGACGTGATAGACTGGCGTGTCAGATTGCTTCACCTTTTTTACCCTTAAGCTTAATGTTATTAATTAATACGAATGAATTATTACTTATTTTTTACTTATTAAATAATGTATTTATATATTTATGAATTAATTAATTAATTAATTAATACTAATAAAGAATACAACTTAAAATTCACCCAAAATGTGACACGTGTGTGTGTGTGTGTGTGTGTCTGTGTTGTTGTCAGGTGCTGTGATAAGAGACTGTGGACAAAGATCGACCTCAACCGCTGCACTTCCATAACTCCACTGATGCTCAGTGGCATCATCCGCAGACAGCCTGTCTCACTGGACCTCAGCTGGACCAACATCTCCAAGAAACAGCTGAGCTGGCTTATAAACCGCCTGCCAGGTTTGTGTTGACTCCTAGCGATCTAGGGACAAGGTGTCTTGGGGCCGTTGGTTCGGTGTGGTTTATTAACGGTTGTGTTTGTCTTGTAGGTCTGCGCGTGTTAAAGCTCTCTGGGTGCTCCTGGGTGGCTGTGTCAGCCCTGTGCACCTCCAGCTGCCCTCTGCTACGTGCCCTGGACGTCCAGTGGGTAGAGGGGCTCAAAGATGCCCAAATGAGGGATCTCCTGTCTCCCCCCACGGACAACAGGCCAGGTAGATACCACACACAGTCTATCATAAGTAGTATGATGTTATATAATACATTTCTGTTGCAAGAAGCTTTGGATAGACGCATTTAACTTGTTAACTTGTGTCTTAACTTGCCTTAGCTGCTGTTCCGTGATCAGGATAAGCTCATATTTATATGAAAAACATCCAGGTTTGTCTCTTCGGGTCAAAATTACCCAACTCACTACCTTGTAGTGCCAGCAGAAGGTACATCTGCTGGCGCACCAGGGTAGTGCATTTGAAACCAGAGGACAGCCGTAGGGTTAATAGATTAATAGATGTCTAATCTATCTATTGTCCAAGCTTTTGTCCAGCACACGTAAACTTTTAAGTCCTCTCGGCAGAGCATCTGGCATAGTGTAGCGTTGTGGTTGACCACGCCCTCCTGTGTGGCCGCAGGTCAGATAGACAACCGCTGTAAGCTGCGCAACGTGATGGACCTGCGTCTGGCGGGCCTGGACATCACCGACACTTCCCTGAGGCTCATCAGCCGCCAGATGCCCGTGTTGGCCCGGCTGGACCTGAGCTACTGCAACCACATCAACGACCAGTCGGTCAACCTGCTGACCGCCGCAGGCACCACCACCAGGGACTCCCTCACTGAGATCAACCTATCAGGTGAGGCGTCTGCTACCGGTATTCAAAACTACAAATATACGACGTGGATTTTTAAACTGATGCTGGACAATTGGACCCCCTTCAACCAATGGAAGTGCACAAGTCTGCATTCACTGAAATACTCACTTCGATGCTGATTGGTCGGTGGTTTACTAGTGAGCGGTTTTCAGTTGAGAGTTGCCAGGCTGATATGTAAAGCAAAGCAAATTGTAGAGGCGGAGCTTGATATATCAGGATGGTTTTTACCAGGCTAGATTAACACTGACTTTATCGAGTGTTTGCAGATTTGCATTCAAACCGAATGTTGGCTTTTGCTAAACGTATTTCCTCTCAACCAAGGGATGTCATGGTAAATTAGACAAAACACTAATGCTACTCGGGCATATTTACACTACAGTACGTATGCAAATACATTCCCAAATCATATAACGGTACAAGGTTTTACACACAATGCCTTTTAAGTCATTTTATTGGACTAAGTAATGCTGTTGTCTTTTTTTGCTACAGAACTGCAGGATATGATTGTGTTATTAGTTTATGGCAGCAGGAAAAACATAGTAGGACTGCCAAACAGTATAGGTCCTGTAATCTGCATCGTGACAATATTTGATTAAATTTAGGAGGCCTTGGACTTGGTCCCTGGAAAGCATAAGAAAATCCGATTGGTAGACGGGAAGGTTATTTATCGAGAGTGAAAAGAAAAGGAGTCAATAAATTAATAGAACAGTAGATCCTAACCCAAATGGTAGGTATCAAAGTGTATGCAAATGAAACAATGCCAGAGAGCTAACCTTTTGAAATAACAGGCTTATAACTGATTCTCTCTTCTTTCCTCCCCTCCTTACAGTTTGTAATCGGGTCACAGACCATTCGCTTACCTTTTTTAAGCGCTGTGGAAGCATTTGTCAGATTGACCTCCGCTACTGCAAGCAGGTCACTAAAATGGCCTGTGAAAGGTTCATTGCAGAGATGTCAGTCAGTGTGCAGTTTGGCTTGAAGGAGGACAAATTACTCCAGAAGATCAGCTAGTTCCCGCAAGGACAAGATGTAAAGAAAGACTACCGTTGCACTAAATTATGTTACACAAGTTTTCCTTGAACCTGTGTCCCCAAGTGAGAGGTGAGAAGTTTGTCATTGCCTGCCAATACTGGACTCTTCTGCTGCATCTGGATTATGTACACTTATTGGACAGAGAGAGGGTCCAAACAAAGCATGCATGTATTTGTGTTCGGATTGTACCTTTATAGACTTGTGCTTGTCATTGAATTTGTTGGATTGTTTAATATTAGAAAAAAATATTTTTATACAAGCAGCATTTGAGTTTACAGTATCCTTGTAGGCCTTTATTTTATTGTATTTTATTTTATTTGTGCTTGGTCCCAGATATACTATACAGCATGGAACTGAATATTGTCCTTTTTCAGCCTTGATACAACTATGTCTCTTATGTGCCAAATCTGTATTTGTAACCTCAATTGCAGGCAAAAAATAACATGTACAGTCATGGATATCTAAATAAATTATAATAAATACTCTCTAGAATGTATTTCCAGAAATGATGAAAGAAAACACAGTAAAAAAATATGAATTCATATTCCTTGGTTAAACCCTCATTTGTTTTTCATGATGATTTTACATAGTGGTGTGCAATGATGGTGTGTGTCATTTTCTACAACTCAGCTTTAACTTATTGATGTTTTTTATTCATTTTGTATTTATTTGTTTATTTAGTAAGTCATATTTGACATAGGTATCGCACAAAATTAGATCAGGTTTGTTTCTAACCCTTAATGGTTTCCCATGGGTGGGGTTTGGTGGGACAGTATGGGTGCCAGAATGCTGGGACAATCACAGCCCACTTAATTATCTAAAACATGATTTAAAATGTTTTTTTTAGTGGTTGACAAATTTGCTAACATTTGAGTTTGGCAATTTGTTATCAAACCCTGAGTTATTGTTACTGATTAGACTGGCCAGAACTATAGTGCAACATTGCTCAGTTCAGCAATACATGCATAAACTCAACCAATCACAAAAGGTGTTAGTTATGCCCCTTACGCCTAAGTGAGTCAAAAACGATGCAGGGAAATTTAAATCAGACAGGGACTGTACATGCCCAGTCTTGGAAATAGATTGTATTAGCCACATTAACTCATAACTGTGTGGGTGTTACAGTAAGCATAATCTGTATATATTTGACCGTATTGTGTTCTGCTACAATACAACTGATATCACCTCAGGTGAATGTGGCAACATGTTTATATTTGTAAATCTGAAACTAAGTGCTGATATCATTAAAGGTTTTGCATTTGTACCATCAGAGTAATTTCAGGATTTTGGTATGTATTTCATTATGGATGTAAAATGGTAGCAAGCTGAAATAATGCACCATGATCTCTTTTCACCTAGTATCAGAAGACAAAGATTCATTTGGCATCAAGGGTTCCCTACTAGTACATTACGTATTAACATACTATTTTATCCCCACATTATTGCTAACAACCTTATGAAAAACTATAAAAATGTATGTATTTTACATGTACTTATCCTATCAATGGTGCTATGGCCTACAGAATAATTAAGACACATTTAAAATCACACGAAAGTTTGGTTAAAACTTTTAATTACCAAAATAAAAAGTTCAATGTTCCCAAATACAAAGACCAGACCTTGCACACAATAATGCCCATCTCTGCCGGGATAAAAACATCCAAGTACCAATTAAGTTCCCGGGCAATACAACCATATTGTATGTTGTCATGCATTGGTTCACCCCAAGGGGGCAGACTTTGCAAGCAAATCAATGCAGATAGAAGACATTTCAATTTCAAACCACTAAAACATAACTCTGTAGTAATAAACTAATCTGATATTTCACAATTCAAAACAAATCGAAAAAATATAGATATGTACATCTCAGTGATATGGGTCCATATATGCAGCTGTAAATAGCAAGTCAATTTGTATATATTTTTTTTCTATACCACAGGTTTCAGTTATATCTGAATAGTTAATCTTTATATTTTACAACCACGCAAATAAAATCAACTAAAAAGCATTAGACACTTTCATTCACTCAACATAAAAAACAGTCCCAGTAAAAAATAAAGATGGTTGATTTAGCACCGCATTTGTTCCAGTTTTTAAATTTACGTTTCAGTCTCAACTACTGCAAAGTGACAAGACATCACAGGAGATGTGATATTGCTGTTATAACAGACCTTGAGAAATCAGCCATCATCCATCTGTGTAAAGCAACAACATCCTCATTAAATGGTAAAAGTTTCAACCCTCGTGATGTCCTTAATTTGAACAAATTATGGCACCAGAGAGCGCCATTTAATTGTGTTTTTAATTGTCACTGCTGTGTATTTATTTCTTTATTAATTATTTATTTATGCATTTGTGTTGTTTTTTTGTGCCTTTTAACCCTCCTGTTGCCCTCAGGTTTCAAACTCACACCTTGCTCTGCCAGCAGTGCACATCATATGTCTGTGTAAGCTGTAAAATTAGGTTTAGCGCCTTCTAGCTGCCACAAAGAGCTAGGGATTTGGGTCATTTTGACCCAAAGGACATCATGAGGGTTAAGAACAGCCCACCACAGCTATTGTCCTAGTAATGCACCCAGCAATTCACTTCTCCCTCCAAATCCCCTTTAAATATGAAGGTAACTGCTTTCTGAATGTTCACACAAAACTAATAAACATTGTATAGACTGCATTCTTGTTTAAAAAATAAATAAAAATCTACCTCTAATAGCCCTCATAAAAGGCTACGCTGTTGTAAAGGTGCTTATGTGTACATATAATGTGTACATATAATGTGTACAATCTAACAAGTACAAACATCAATGTCCACACTCTCCGTCCCGCACAGTGAAGAGAAAATGGGCAGAGAAGTATGATGGGATATCCCATTATTTGGCACCTATTTCCCCCCCCTCCTGCCCTACTCAACTCCTTTATAACCAGGGCCAGTGTGGTTTTCCTTCTTGGTTTTACTAAGTTGTATTACGATATGTACTTTAGCTGCAACCAAGTGTAGAGAAGTGCTCTTGCCTACCACTAACAGGCAGATCTGTGGGTGAGGAGTTATGTTGGACACTGAATACCACACATTCTTCTTGACCCTGAATGTTTGTACGAAAAGCAAAACATGTAAGAATTATACATAGTAGATATGTTTAGTTAAGGAAAGGGCAGATTCCGGACTCCCCTTGAAATGGTCAGTTCTGTCACCATACGGTAGGCAACTCATTTCAAACCACGTGTGCACGTAACGTGAGGGTGTGAGGATACGAATATGAAACAAGCAAAACGTCTGGTCCACGGGTCACCGCGGTTGGTGGAACACTGCTCTGAGGCGCCGGCGTGCCTGCGTGAAGTAGTGCCCGGCTGTGTGCTAGGACTTGAACACGTGCACGGCCCGGACCACGTACTGCCTGCAGATGGGGCACTCGCTCATGCGCTTGCCGCACTTGGTGCACGTGACCATGTGGCCGCACTCCAGCAGCACGCAGTCGATGACGGCGTCCATGCAGATGCGGCACAGGTTGTCGTCCTGGCTCCACAGCTGGGGCCGCTCCCCGTCTTGGGGCGAGAGCACACAGAGGGTTTCTGACTGGGCTAGCTAGTGCACCACATGCAGTGTGAGACGGAGCAGCGGAGAGCAACAGCATCGCAGCAGCAGAATAATAACAATCACAATAATAATAATCCTATGGGTTTCTATGTAAAAACAGTTACTGAAATGTGGATCCGCAGGGCCTGATCTCAATAAATAAGGACATCGGTGGAAAATAAAGTGTCACCATCTGATTATAGGTGTGCCATGAGGTGTTGCCGTGACAACCGGCAGTCTCCATCTCTGGCAGCATGCTGGTGACTTAGGAACTGAAGGAAAATGGCCAACATATTGGAATCTAATTGGATTTCACTTTACAAATTAACCCTCGGCAATCCGACGAGTCATGAAATATCATGGCTCCGCTGTACTGTAATGTGCAGATGGAGAAAGGCTTATCGGAGAAATATATTAAGACAAATCATTTCTCAGCCTCGGCAAAACAGAGCACCTCTCAAGCACCGCCCTCCCAATACCTGAATCTGTCTCTGCCCCCCTAACAGACCGGTCTTTCTCCCTGTTCTCCCTTATCTCCTCCTCTGATCTTACCAAAACACTGACTGACATGAAAACTGTCACCTGCTCACTTGATCCTTTACCCAACGCGTTAGTTAAAGCCTGCCTTCCTGCTATCAGTACACTCATCCTCTCTGTTATAAACTCCTCCCCGTATTCCGGCTTTGTACCAGCTTCCCTTAAACTAGCTGCAGTTACACCCATCCTCAAAAAGCCAGGCCTAGACCCCGACCTCCCCAACAATTACAGGCCCATCTCAAATCTTCCATTCATATCTAAAATACTGGAACGGACTGTCGCCTACCAACTCAAAACCCATCTGGACTCTAACCAACTCTCAACTCACTTGGATCATTCGCCACCATGGACTTCAATTCCACTGCTATGCCGACGACACCCAACTTTACATCTCTACAAAATCCATCACCACTGCCACTTATGCTACCATCACTAACTGCCTCACGGAAATACAATTATGGATGCAGAAAGTTTCCCAAACTTAACATTGATAAATCTGAAATCCTTATAATCGGTCCAAAATCCCTTATCAAACATTTCCCTCTACATTGATGGCTTCACTGTCCCAGCATCAGCAAAAATCCGAAACCTTGGCGTTATTTTTGACCAAACTCTCTCCTTCCAACAACACATCAAACATGTTACAAAATCTGCATTCCTCCATCTAAAAAACAACCTCCTTTCCTTTCCCACGCGCCCTAAGCAAAGATCCTGGGGAGACAGGGCTTTTTACATTTCTGCTCCCACCCTCTGGAACTCTTTCCCCCACCACCTCAGACATTCCACATCACTGAACACATTCAAAACTGGATTTAAAACCCATTTGTTTAAAGAAGCTTTCAACCTGGATTAGTTTGAACTAAGCATGTCATGTTTTCTCTTTAATGTTATATGTTTATATTTACCACATTTTGTAATTTTACTTTTCATATTTTAATAGGTTAATGTAGGCTGGCGGTTATTGTGTTTTATATTGACACTGTTATGAGCTTTTTTATCATGTAAAGCGTCTTTGAGTACTTTTTAAGTGCTATAAAAGACTAATATGACATGGGGGAAAAAGCATCAGTCAATTACAAATGAAAAAGATGATACGGCCGACTGAACCACAATGAAGACAACAGCTGGAAGCAGGCAGAGGTTGCAAGGGGATGCTATTTTGGACAATGGAGAGGTGATTCACACATGGTACAGTGTGGGTGAGTTCAGCGGGAAACATACCAGCCTTACCTCTAATAGCACCATTGCAGATAGAAGGGGGAAAGGCCACCACTTTGGTGTGGGAGGAGTAAAGTCAGAGATAGAAAATCATGATTCTGGATCAACTGAGACAGCCACCTCCAAATCTACATAGGTGTAGAACAGTATACACCCATTGTATCTATCTACTGTTAACAAAGAGAACCAGATGACCTTACCTGCAGTTATAGCATTGCTCACGTTGTCCACTGAAACAGAAAAGGGGAAAAAACACACTTTAAAACACTACATGTCTGTAGGTGAGTACACAATACATTACAGTACACTACATTTAATGAACACTGTAGGTGACATCTCATAACTTATTTGTGCAAAGCGAATGTGCTGCCAGCAGCCTTAACACCATATCTTACTTATTCAGCATGCTATGGGGCCAGTAGGACAGCACAGAGTCTTAATAATAGATGGCAAGAAGCCCTTCGAAACAAGCGGCAGGACAGATTTAGCACCCACATGACTTCCGGTTCTGCTCCGTCTCTCGGTACAGCCGGCTGACGCGCTCCACCAGCTCCCACTTCTCACAGCACCCTGAGTAGTTGACGAAGTTCCTGGCCAAGATCTCCTTCAGCTGCCGCACCGTCAGCCCCTCAATGTCCCGGGGTCCCGACAGGTCTGACAGGGAGGCCCTGGCCCTCCGCCTGGTCTGGGGGCTCACCTGGGAGGGAAGGACACGTCAGTGTGTCTCACACACAAACACACACACACACAGAGAGACGACTACAGATTTAAAGAGCAGATTAGAACTATATGACCCTCCTGTCGCTCTCCTGTTTCAAACACTGGATTTTGTTATGCCACCAGGTGGCACCATCTGATTGCGTCTGATTGTGTCTCTCTCTTTATTGTCAGTGCGGTGTGTATTTATTCATTATTTCTTTCTTTATGTATGTATTTGTTTTTTGCTGTGTGTATTTATTTATTTGTAAATACGCACATCACTGACAATTATTTATTAATTATTTCTTTAAGTATTTATTTAGTTTTTTGTGCCTTTTAACCCTCCTGTTGTCCTCAGGTTTCAAACTCACACCTTGCTGTGCCAGCAGTGCACATTATATGTCTGTGTAAGGTTTAGCGCCTTCTATCTGCCACAAAGAGCTAGTGATTTGGGTCAGTTTGACCCAGAGGACAACAGGAGGGTTAAACTAGGGCTCTATGAGCGGCTTTTATTTAACCCTCCTGCTGTCCTTCGGGTCAAACTGACCCAACGCACCACCTTGTTGCGCCAGCAGAAGGCGCCAACTGCAGCACGGACATATGACGTGTCGCGGTTCGCGTCATCTGCTGGCGCAACAAGGTAGTGCTTTTGAAACCCAAGGAATGTGGGAGGGTTAAGCACAATGGGTAAAAAGAGAGTAAGCACAAAATGCTTTAGTGGTACACTTACATTACATCATTGCTTTCACATAGTCTACGTTATTCCTATGCAGTGCGTTCACAATACATTTTCAGTGTGTACTGCACTGGCTTATATTTATCACCATATTATTGTCTACAATTTACATTTTGCAGTGGGGTGCATTTTCCCCCCAAATAAATAATTATTAATAAATATTCTTCAAATGGCCTCCCTATTGACAAATGCTGGCCCAAACATGTTTTATTCAAATGGAAATGAAGCAGAGGAACAAACAAAACAACAACATAATGCATAATCTTATTTTTAAACGTTTTTCCAAGGAGAAAAACATTTATATAAAAAACCTTTCTCTCTTTCTCTATTGCCCTAAAAATTATTAGTTTATTATTTTATCTATTTATACAAACTACTTAAAGCTTTCTATATTATTTTCTTAGTAGATTTGCAACCAATGTATACTATCAGTACAGGAATATCATTACATGATGGAATGTTATTCCTGTATTGAAGGAATATAATAGAAAATAAATTATTACAATATGTTTATCTACAGTTAACAGGTATATACACAAAATGATTCAGGATTAGACTAAAATAATATCATGAAGCTATTTGTCCCCGTGCCAGATGTCCTGTACATGTAGGACAAGGTTCACCTCTGGAGTGTTTTCACTGGGATCCAGGTTGAGTGGGGAGTCTGATGGGGTGTCACCAGTATCCTGCAGCAGAAGCAAACACCAACATTACTGTGTAGTACATAAGCAGAACACACTTCCATTTAGCCAAGACCAGCGTTAGCAGAGGATTACAATTAGTCACACTGTGGCAGGGCCAGTGAAACCTTGGGGGGAACAATGTGTTACCTTCCACTCATAGCAAAGATCTCTCTAAGCAGGGTAAAGACAAGTACTGGGATTTATAGTGTTTTAGTGTATTTATAGTCTTGGCTGCTTAGAGGTTAGCTACGGTCTCAGTGTCAGGTGTAATGCCTTGTACTCTGTTTCTCTCTGCCCCTCTGTTTTCCACAGGCGAGAACAAGTCTATCTGGTTCCTGGAATCACTTTACATACCTGTACTACTCAGCCAACTGACACTTTGTGTTTCCTCAATCTTTGATGACATTTCATACTCTAAGAAGAATTTCTTTAATCAGCTAACTAGATTTTGAGATATGGAGAGAAAAGATGACTGGCCTTATAATAAGAATGAACAATGATGCATCTTTGGGTCAGTTACTTCCATCAGGGGGCTCTAATAGCAGTTCTCACACTTTTTACTGCAGAAATGTAGTCACATACACAGTGGCCAAGACAATAATGCATTCAAATATTATAAACCTCTCTCACGCACGCACACACACGCACACGCACACACACACACGCACACATATATATATCTCTCATGCATGTTGCATGGTTTAATACTGTGACACTCTTTTCATGCATGAGTGCTGAGTATCTGGCACTTCTCTACTCCTCCCCCTCCAGCCAGGTGTCTATAACCTACAGCAAGCCGTGGCACAAATCCATATCCTCATGAGACCATCTTCATCTTGCCAGCTCCAATTACAGTTTGCCGCAACGATCAGTCTGGAATCCCTCAATTGAGAAGCATTTGTCATTGACAAACTTGCATATGACTGGACTAGGCATTATCCCACCCAAGCAGACCCCTGCTTTAGCCATCATGCTGGTACCTGGTTGGTGTCTGAACTAGTGCCGCTGCTGAGATGCTCCTCCTGGGAGATGGTGGACAGCTCCGAGGCCGACTGGGTGGAGGAGGGGGGCGGGGTGTAGACAGACTGGGAGCTCAAGCTGATGGTGTGGCTCTCCCCTTCATCCCCCTCCTCCCGCCCCTCCTCCTCAACGCCACGGTGACACAGCACCAGGTCCACCAGGTCCTGCTTCTCCCTGCAGGTGTCTATGGGGATGTTGCGGAGCACCAGGTACTGCCTCAGGTCCCTGACGCGCAGACGCATCAGCTGCGGCCGCTGGAACGCAGTGCCCCTCAGCAGGTGGCAGGTGGCGCACACGCGCACACTCTCCTGCAGCAGCGAGCACGGGGAGCAGAAGCTCTTCCTGCAGTCACAGCAGATGTGCTGGGGAGAAGCAGCCCTGAATCAGCTATGGAGGACTTGCAGTCACACGCAAATCAATTATTTACACAAACAAGTAAAGAAATACAATGTGTGCACGCTTTAGAAGTTGAGTCATAAAACTACTAAAAACAACAAGGAAACCATCTCAGAATTCTGAATTCATGTTGACAGAAGGATACAGAAGGACCCTTTTAGGTGATAAACATCTAAACAGTAATTGCTACATGCAAGATGTGGGATTAGATATGGCTACTGAGGTTCAGACAAAAGTGGCTGAATTTCAGCTCGTGCCATATTACATATCACAATGGTGCGCGCTGCCTGGCCATTCTTATGCCACCATTCTACATTGTTTCAGGAAAAGAGTGGTCAATGATAGCCCACCACTGTTTTCTTGGTTAAGGCTATAACATCTCATCAAGGGCTCAATAACATTTTATTTTAATCTAATCAAGAGCTGTTATCAGTTCAGTTCAAATCAGTTCATTATTTAAATGAAAAGGGGACAACAAGGCTGGACAACAAGTTATTGCATCTATTCTTCTTAGCCAATTTAGAAGTGACAAGTAATTCAAGACTTCCCTTACACATGACATTTTCCTTCTCAGTGTCACCAGACACCTTGACATCCTAGCCAACATGACGTAGCTTACTTGCAGACTTGCAAAGTATTTATCACCCTACCTTCCTTCTGAAGACTGAGAAGGCCTGGCCACAAGCCTTGCATACAAGTGTAGGACTCCCTGAGGTTGTGGGTGGGTATGTGGAGTATCCAGCACTTGGGGCGAATCGGAAAGGCCCAGCACCAGCTCCAAACCCGGGCTGTTGGCCTCTAACTGCCCCTGTGCCCATGACTTCATTCAGTAGACCACAGCATGAAGCCCACATGGACGAGGCCCCAGCCTTATATTCACAGAACAGAAACATTATTACAAGTCAGCATGTTTCTTTCCATAACAATACAGCGTTCCGATGAGAATAGAATTGTCTTTGAGCCTGCCCTCCTGCCAAAAGAATGAGTTCCATCAAGTCAGACAAGCACCTGCCTAGAAACTTAACTTGCCTCTAGCTGTGTGTTCACGGTTTATGCACAGGTTATTGCACAGCTGGTACTGTAACGTTGATAACACAATCTAAATATAGAGTATAAAAGACAAATGTAATGCTGGAGACACAACTGCGTATGAATACACTGTCTGTTTGACGGTATGAAATGTACTTGTTCAGAAAACAGGGCATGCACAATGAATAATATATAGTTCACTGCTCCACATATATAAACAAACCATTTCCTTATCATCTTCACTGTACTGTTACGTTACTGTACTCTAATGTACTGTTAACAGTAAGTACCGTATTGTCTGAGCATAGTGATGTTCGCTCGTCGGTGAGTACAAAGTGTACTCGATCACAAACGAGGCTAACAGACTTAAAGACGACTGTGTCTCAGTAACTAGTTATTCCTGAATTCCTTCTGTGTGTATATTTGCCAACACAAATTATTTTAAAACTAAAATATTACTATCTGAAAGAGCTAACAGTACCGTTAGCATGAACGTCAACTGCCTGATGCAGTAGTTACTGTATGGTTACAGTACGTTTGCTGATATTATCACACACAAAAACAACTGCTGCTAATTTCAGTACAGTAGTAGATTATTAACATAAAAACGACACCTTCATTTCAACTCCAGGTTGTGTAATCTGAAAGATTGGATTGCTGGACCAATCATTGCAACAAGGAGGCTCACTTCTTTAGTAGAACAGCCTAGACGTGTCTTCTTCATCCGGAGAGACGCAAAGCAACCCAGCCGCCGCCGGACGCCATCACAGAGGCGACGTAGCCTATCACAACAGGTGTCGTGCCGAAATTGCTCCTCTTGCCAAAATGGTCATCATTTTGCTTTCAAAAATGATCTTAGTGTGAATATATACACTAATGAGATCATGTCTAGCATTTTCTAATCAGGTACCGCAATGCTGCACTATACAGCAGTATATAAGTATATACATCTACATCTAAATATATAGTTACTGTATACGGCAATAGTACATGCTTTACAACTCAAATATTTATGATCTACTGATTTGCTGACACATTTGCCTGTCATTTTAGACATTAGGTAAATTGTTTTGTTATGCAAGTTTGAAACACCCACTCCTGTGCAATAGGTGGCAGTGCGGATGTTGATATCTACCACAACCGATTGTTGTCAATGAAGAAGACTAGATTCGATAGATGGCGCGTAGAAGAAGAATATGAATTCTAGATAACTTTGAATGTTTAACAGATATAAAGATACATGTGAATATTTCATGCAGACAATGTTGTTGTTGAGCTAAATAGTATATTTAATGTCAGTTGTGCATTTCTTGCTTCTACGTTAGACATCACAAGCCGGTTGCCAGCTAACGTACAGTAGCTATAGACCCGTTTGGATGTTCAGATACTGGTAACAGTAACAGTACTGTACATATTGATATAGCCTTAATATATGTATGGTTCTGGGACTGAAATATTTTCTTCGTTGCAACCCATACATCTGCTGTAAACAATGGCAAGCGTCCATGAAAGTTTATATTTCAATCCAATGATGACAAATGGAGTAGTGCACGCAAATGTATTTGTCATCAAAGACTGGGTGACACCCTATAAAATATCGGTTCTTGCCTTACTTTATGAGATGACCACATCTAAGATAGCTTTGCCAGAAAGAAGGCGGCGGCTGAACAAACTTATACTACCCCTACAACAGGTTGGTTATTGATTTGTTGAATATTTATTTACACACAATACTTAGTGGACAATAACCTATGTGTCATGTGGGTTTGTCTTCAGGGTCCAGACCTGCCTCTTGGCCAGTTTCTTAAGACTGTAGAAGATTGTTGCCCTTTAACTGCATATGCTGTCAAACTTAGGTAAACTGCGCCATTTTTTGTTCCACGCAGGGCTTGTGTGTACATGTGCGTGTTACTGCAGTAGGGCCTACATGTTAAACATATAGTACAGTATCCTACGGCATGTGTAAAATGAATGTGCACCTGTGTCTAACTAAACAGCTATACTTATTTTAAAAGCTTGCATGAAATGGCTGATGGAGAGCTTAAAGATATGGAATACTTCTTCGCTACTCTTCCCACTCCGTTCACTGCTTTTGATTCGGAAGCATATAAAACAAGTGTTGTTGGTGAGTATCAGTATGCATTATTTTAAAATAAAATAAGATGGACCATGAAGAATGTCTTATGACTTTGTCTTTTGTTTTCAGGGCTTTTTATGAGACACATGCTTCTCGCATACAACAAATTGTCCTTCAGTCAGGTTTATAAGCTCTACAAATCCCTGCAACAATACTATCACAGTCACTTTCCCAAGCCTACGGATGAGCAAGTGGGTTTGCCAGCATTAGTTGCAGATGACTCAGACATGGACCTCACCAGCACCGAGGACACTGTAGGGGACAGAATGGACAAGGAGCTGGACACCCCCATGCATGAGTCAGAGCTTCGGTTTGTAAAGAGATTTTTACGCCGTATTTCAATATCAGACATATAATGTCTGATATTTCCCAGGTGAATTCCTGAAGTGTGTATTACAAACTGTAATACAAGTTAAACTTTTATTGTATGTGATGTAAAGACATCACATACAAGAGAACTTGCATTTGATGTGAAGGGGAGGAGCAGGTTATGGGCATGTCACTTGTTTCCATGTGAAATGTGGGCCTTTTGTACATGTACAGCCGTTTGAGACTGGAATGTGATTAAGGGCTATATAAATGAAATGTTGACACTTACAATCTATTTTCAGCAAACTAAATATCAATCAGCCTTCAAATAAGATATGTCTTGTTTGTTAATGGGACAATGTGTGTTTTTTAGAAGTGATGATACTCCAAGCAGAGGTCCCCTATCACAGAAACAAGCAGAATACTTCCTGGCCAGACAGGTGAGAATAAACATAGTGTGTATATCCATTATACGGTGGTAGGCAGGTAGACGTTACAGTTAGTACGTAAGTATTTAGGAGCAGGTATAATTTACATACAGTAAGTATAAATGCAGTGTTTCGGATCAGGTGACGGTTACAGTATTTTCACATTATTATGAAGACTCAATGAAATGTTAATAGGTAGTCTATGTAAAATGTAGAACTACCTTAGGTTAACCCTGTGACACACTGATGTAATTATCCTATCAGAATATTGTTTTCTTACAATAACTGGTGTATGACTTATTTAGCTATTGGCAAATGCACTAAATTGTATGTCGCTTTGGATAAAAGCATCTGTGAAATGCTGTAAATGTAAACAGTGTGTTCAAGCAGGTACGGTTTACAGCAAGTGCATGCTTTTAGAGGTAGGTAGAGGTTAGAGTAAAGACATATGTATTTGGGCCATTCTGCCTCCTGTCACTTGATGTGATGTATGAATGTCTCCCATTGCAAGGCGTACCTCCTCAAGAACGACGAGAACAAAGCCCTGAAGCCGGCCGACCTGCAGGACGAGCTCAACAACATGCTCAAGTTTAACCCAGACTTTGCTGAGGCGGTAAGGCCCTCTACTCACACCTGTTCATTCCACTATGATTGATGGCCATCACAATGTGAGAGCAGAGGTGCAGCCGTGTTGTGATGTGTCTCTCCACAGCATTACCTCAACTACCTGAACAGCATGCGGGTCCAGGACATCTATATCTCCACCCACAGTCTCTTGCATTACTTTGACCGGCTCATCTTGTCTGGCAGTGAGGGGAAGAGTAATGGGGATGAGGGCTACGGGCGCAGTCTCCGCTACGCTGCCCTCAACCTGGCCAGTCTGCACTGTCGCTTTGGCCACTAGTGAGTAACAGCACAGTAACAGATACTCCACCTGGCTGCAGTCCCTGTGGACTACAGTAACTGAATAACACACATTCTAGTCAACAGGCTGAGCTGGCTTTACAGGAGGCCATCCGCATCGCCCAGGAGTCCAACGATCATGTGTGCTTGCAGCACTGTCTGGTAAAGAAATATTTGTTGTTGTTGTTTTCTCTGATGCAGCATTTAAAGCCCCTGACATGGCTTGAAAATATTCTTATTGGTCGGGATCACACACACTAACACTGGCCAAAAACAATAAAATAAAAAATAGAGCCACCATGAACACAAGTATGATAAACTACAATATTCAGCCCCATGTAAATACAAGTGCACCACTCAGTTTTGTTGTTTTGGACTCAAACGACAACACAAGAAGAGCCCTTCACATACACACAAGTTTGTGTATGACAAGAACAGGCTATTACAAATCTTGTAACTGAATCTAAAGTGTTAGCTACCTGTGTATTAGTTATAACTATACATGTCGAAGACTATATATATATATATATATATATATATATGACTTTAGTTAGAATCTCCATTGTTGGTGTTTGGTCATTTTTATCAGCTGTTTACTGTGTTTTAGTATAGCTTGAAGATGTCTGTCTCCTTGTGCATCTGTGCTGTAGAGCTGGCTGTACACACTGGAGCAGCTGAGGGGTTCTGACAGCTCCGTGCTAACCGAAGACTCTGTCAAAATGGCTGCTCATTTCTGCCTGCCAGTAAGTAGCATGCGAGCCCTCGCAGGGCAGTGCCTCGGGACGGTGGGGCGGACATTCACAAAGAAGGAAGATGTCCTGTACTGTGGTCATGGGGCTGATTGATTTGGACACTGTCATAGAGATGGAAGGAAATCAAGTAAAGAGTGTCTGTGATGGTATATTGGCTATTATACAACACTTATGTTTTTGTACTAATGTAGAAGATTTCTATTTTAAATGTATAGATTATTATACATCTTCATGGAAAAGGCTGTACACGTTCGGGTTACTGCCAGAGTTAACATAGAAAGTACGGCAATATCACTTTAGTAGTTGTCCTTAATATGATTTAATATCAACAACTTTGTCCAGCTGCTTAACTACTATTATATAATTTGCCGCAGACACGCTCTAACTAATTCATCCTTGTTTTTTTCCTGTCTTCTGTAGTACTTGGCATCCCTTGGCATTCAGTCTTTGGTCCAGCAGGGGGCAGTACAGGGTAAGACAGCCCACGAACTGATGGATGCCCTGAAAAACACAGACATCTTGCACTGGAAACACAGTCTGTCAGAACTGATAGAAATCAGCCTGGCACAGACCACTTCCATATGGAGGATGTACGGAAAGAGGTATTGCTTTTTATTTTATGTGTATAATAATTTAGAATTTGTTTTGTCTGCAATCGCCAATTGAGTTCTGAGGATTTGAGTTTTTCCTCAGGTTTAGCTCAGTCTTGCAAAGAGATGTTGACATTGTGTCTCACTCCTACTTCTACTGAAACCTGTTCTCTTCATAATGTTTACACAAAAGATATTGGCTCTGTTCAGTCAGCTGAATACGATGCGTGCCCCCTCTGCATTGTGCGTTATAGGGACACGCCTTTTGTGAGCTCTGTGGCCAGTAAATGCACACGACCCCTTTTTGTAACAGAAGACAGTAATGATTATTATCAATCAAAGTGACCAACCGTTATAGCAGCTGAGTGGTTTCAATAGTAAGGTGGTTACGTAAGAAGCCCAGCGCAAGTGGAGCAGAATGTAAAACGGGTGTGTGTTGTTGAACTTGCCTCCAGCTAAATGGCTGTGTTTGTCCTGCAGCACCATGGCGCTGCAGCAAGGCCAGCTGCTGTTGAACATGAGCAGCCTGGAGCCCGTCAACTTCGGGGTGCAGCAGAACAACACGGAGGCCTTCGCTGTGGCTCTGTGCCACCTGGCTGAGCTGCACGCTGAGCAGGTAGGCTAGTGTCCGCTTCCTGTCGGCCGGCTGTGCTAGTGTCGCTGCAAGTGTCAGTGTCGCTGCAAGTGTCAGTGTCACTGTTAGTGTCACTGTTAGTGTCACTGCTAGTGTCGCTGCTAGTGTCGCTGCCAGTGTCACTGCTAGTGCCGCTGCTAGTGTCAGTGTCGCTGCCAGTGTCACTGCTAGTGCCGCTGCTAGTGTCAGTGTCGCTGCCAGTGTCACTGCTAGTGCCGCTGCTAGTGTCAGTGTCGCTGCCAGTGTCACTGCTAGTGCCGCTGC
>JAODUG010000024.1:3931768-3957024 GCA_027564795.1 Aphredoderus sayanus | reverse complement strand
TTAAAGTAATTAATTTAAACATGCAATGTCAGGTGCACATTGCACACTACTCAAAAGTAGACATTTACAACATGTGTGCATTAGTCAAACAGTGAAGCAAGCAACATTGTTTAGGTAAGTTCGGATCAAAATATAATGTGAAATGTTAGTGGTGACATGAAAATATAACATGCAGTTACAGAGCCATTTGACAATAAATGTTACTTTATTATATTTTTAAGTGCATATCCACACCTGTAAACTGCTTAAAATCTATAAAAAACATTTTAAAATACCTTTATAAAACAACAGTCATTGTTGAGTATAAGTAAACTGCTCAAATATGTGTCAGTGAAATGTTAACTGTTACCATTTCTTTTCCATAATTGCCTTGTGTGAATGTAAAATGTAGATAATAAAAATGTGTACATAAAAATAAACATGCCAAACTATTTAAGTAAAGATACAAAAATAATTCACACTTTCCTTGCAGGCACACACATACAAATAATTTCCATGTATGATTGTTGTGATTATATGCACCAATATAGAATATATTTTAAGTATCTGTCATAATCCAAACGGGACAGTTTGATTGTCAAATAACCTGGATTTGAAGATTAATTTAAGATTAATCTAACCTCCAAAGTAAATCATTTGATAATGGAGTTGCTTACAACTGCCACAATGTACACGCAAGTTGGTTTGGGTAAAATAATGACAAATGCTGTAAATATAAATTTACAGGGAAACATTTCACCTGACTAGTAAGACACCTGTGTGACACAAAAGGCTCTCATATCGTCATAACTATATGGGCTATATTAGGAAGAAACTTAATAATAACAACAACAACAACGACGATAACAACAACAACAGTCACAAAAAACTAAATCGGTCCAGCTCGTTTTGAAACAGAGCCGAGTACAGGAGGTGCACTCATGCAAGGGAGGAAACTCATGTTCTGGATGGCTTCAACTAGCAAGTATCGGTTGCAGCTGTGACATTATGGCTTTTGGGGATGCCAATAAGCATCCCCAAAAATACTGTAACTCTTGGCAAGAGGAAACATGATTTACCACAAATATAACTCCAGTACCAGAGGGACCCATTACATATCCTGTTGTACCTTTTACATTAACATTTTTTTTTTTTTTTTTTTAAAGCTGTGAAACTGGGCATGCATCTTACAAGTACACATAAGTACTGCCATAATGCAGTACTGCCATAATGTTGCAAAGCAAAGCACTCAGATTGAGCATGTTATAAATACAATTTAAGATCTGAATCCCTTCTGCAGTAGACCATATAAAAAAATATTCATCTTGATCTGAGAAAGGTTGAAGAAAAAACAAAAGAAAAACAAAAAAGACCTTTCAGCCCAGATTGAGAATACTATTCATTTTAGAAATAAAGCTGGAGAAAAGAAACATGCAGTCTCCAATTTGGAAATTATGTAAGAACTGACAATTGCAAAGTAAAATAAAAACCATTTTTGTACAGTACAAATCTCATTAAAACATTTTAAAAAAACAACTACATTAAGAGTCCAATGCTCTGACTGTCCCACTGCGTTCAAGCGAAATGCACAGAGCCCTGCAACTCTTCATTCTCACCTCCGTGGTCCAGCTGCTTCTGTAGATGAATAGCCTGCTCTAACTGCTTGATCTGCTGATCAGTCTTGTGGCTAACGAGCGTACGGTAGAAATGAACAGCAAACACAATGAAAACTACTCCAAACGGAACCATGATAAACGTGGAAGTGATTGCTGCAGCCTTGCCAGAGCTCATAGTATTACCTTCCGTAACATTATTCTTTGTGTCGAGCGGTAGGAACTTGACCCAGCACAGGAGCACAACTTCGGTGAGGAAGAGCAGGGTGCCAATGACTGTGGAGAACGCCCAAGCCAACTCTATGTAGCGATGCATGCGCTCATGTGGGGATTCGTTTACAGAATTCAGGTTATGCACATTACTGACAGCCTCCAGATTGGGAAGGATACAGGTACTGATCATCAGGGCAAAAAGGTGAACTGCAACCAGAATGGTGGTGCAGGCACTGAAGGCTACAAGCAGCCCTGTGGGATACTGATGATCTCGCTCAATCTGTACCTCCACCATTGCAACCTGAGCAAAAAAAAGTTGGAAAAACATGTAGGCTACAAAGAATATTATGACACGGGCGCATACTTAATCAATGCAGATGATTAAAAACAACACTGCTAGAATATCTAAACCAATAGGCTTTTATTGTTGACAAATTACTGGCCTATTCATTTTTGCCAGAATTGCTTTTGCCAAACAAGCTTTAATTTCCCTTGTCATGGGGTTTTTTACACCACATGCCATAATAACTGCAGTAGGCCTACATTTACAAACACGTGCCTACATGGAAGCCTTTAGGCTACATGCAGGGTGCTGGCCATATTTGGCTATACATTCATGAAATATGGTGCTGGCCATATCATGTGCGTCACACATTGATTTCCGGTTTATGTTGACCAGTTTTTGCGCGATGGTTTAATTCACCATGTTAAACTGAGATCACAAATCTTACTTACCATAGCGAATCCTGATAAAAGAGCTGAAGTGCGACTTGTAGCCTTCAATTTCGCCCTACTCAAGTAGAGTTTTCTCCAAGACAGAGCCTGTAAGGAATGTTCGTTCAAGCTCATTCTGAAATGTTGTGGATCAAGCTTTAACTCTACAAACTGTAAACAGTTACACCGTTTTCAAATTATCTGAAAGAAGCAACACCGATGAAGAAGTAATCGACTTTCAAACGCCGATTGTGAGTTCACAGTGCTGCGTTTAAGAGTAATGCAAGGTATAAACAAATCAACTATGCCAAAACTTTTCAGCAACAGCTGATTGTCATAGCCTATCAGGAAACAGAACATACCCACAATCCAATGCTCTTTACAGAAGCGTTGCACTTGGCACCAGTCTGCCCATGACTCTGCTACCTTGCTTAACTGGCTACATACACCATTAAAATAAAGCAAACTTTACATGTATTAGTTTGTTGTTGTTCTTATTCTAATAAAAATATATGGGCTGTGTCTGTTGTAATGCGGTCAATCTTGATTATATATGGGCTACATGGGAAACATTTAGTTAATCTTTTGCAAGACCGAGAGTATGTTGCATTAATTTACATGTGTTAAAACAGTGAAGATTGAATTGTAGGTGTTTTTAATTGTATAAGATATAGTGCTGTACGCACATTGTTTCCATGGGCCTATAAAGTTTTATTTTCATATTGGATTTAAAATGCTACAGTTAAATCACCACCACCAGATGGAAGCAGCTACCATATAGGCTAATGTTATGTGGAAGACTTTTCTGTCATTGTCAAAACAACGGTCATTTATGTATACATAAGAAAATGTCAATGTTCGTGAGCTCCACACAGTTGAATACAGTGCTGTCGTCTGGACAGATTCAGGTTTTTTTTTTTTATCGCAACAGGGATTAGATAGGGATTAAGCAAAACGTCAATCTAATCCAAAAGCCTGTACATCCAACCAGTGACGTGTTATCGCGAGATGTCACGATGATTCCGGTGTTGTGTATGTTCCTGGAAACATGGCGGCCAGCTTCCGCGGCCGTCCTATCCGAAGTCTTCGGATGCGAGGTGAGCATTAGAAACTCGCTTTGATTTTACATATTCAGCCAACATATTGTAATAATAGAGGTACACACGCACATAAGGACACTGGTCCGTCCTCACACAATGTCCGCAATGTGGGTTTTTGACAGGTCGAAATGACAGCGGTGAAGAAAACGTACCGCTCGATTTGACCAGAGGTAAGCAGTGGCTTCATCACATCATAGTGAAAGCGATTATTGTTCAAAATGGATGAGTATCTTTTCTACAGATGGTGACCATGTGTAGCAATGAAAGAATGTGGTCTCAACAATCGCCTAATTGTTATCATTACAAGTTTGTCAGTTGTGCCGTATTGCTTTGTCTAATAATAACGTTTTAAGATGGAACATAATAACAGTCGGCGAGCTAACTGACAAGCTAAATTAGCTTTAGCTAGCTGCCATAGCATACGCTAACCAGCCATGACGACGGTCTGCTGTTTTGATTGGCGAATGAACATTATAGCCAATTAAAGGCAACAAGTCCATGACATCAATTATTTATACGGTGTACATCGGTTGGTGTTTGAGACGTTAGGCTACGTGTTTACCACTTACTGTAATAGCATTACAGTACGACAGGCTACAGTAGGAGGTGCACTCTTGTTTTCTACTACTGTTACTGTTCTGTAGTGGCACAGTACTTACTGTATATAGTTATATGAGTGACACACAGCTGCACAATCTGGCAAGATTTGATCAGCACATTATCGCAAACATAAATCGTAACAGGTTGTAACTGTACCGGACTGTTCTAAGAGCCGTTGACAGGACAGTATGTCATCATTAAGAATACACACTAATATTTAGTTTAGGTGATATAGCTGTATAGTAACAGTCAGTGTTGTACGTTTGCATTTATGTAAAGTAAGCGTTAAATGTTTAATAATGCAAAAATAGAAGACACATGCAAGAACAAGATTTGTATGAATTGAGCCAGTGGTTGAGGCTTAACCCAAGATAACCTTTTTTGCTGGAATTGACTGCCAAATGTGTATCTCTCCCTACTTATTATACAATATTTGGAAAATCTTTCTGTTCTTAATAAATGGACCCATTGTACAGTATACGTGTGTTGCTATATGAATCATGTGTTAAAGTCGAGGCTTATTTTCGTCTTACTGTTTTAACAAATGGATATTCATATTTGTAACTTGGTAGAGCAGCATATTCAGTACAATCCTTTAAGCAGTAATTACTTGTTTCAAAATGCTTTTTGTTCCAAATCAAGAAAATCCTATATAAATCACTTGACTGGTAAATATAAACACTTATATACCCTTGTTTTATACCACGGTTCTGCCCTTGTTTTTACTGTAAACAATGTATTAGTTGGAAAAGCTTGGAAACACTTCCTGCCTACAACATTTCAATATATGGTTCACTGAGTGATATTATGGCAATATAGCTAAACCCTTGTCTTGGTTACAATGCATTTATTCCCCCCCTCCCCCTCCCCCTCCCACCCCTGCAGAACCTACAGACAATTTCCGTGAAATCCTACAAAATGTGGCCAAATCCCATGGAGTCAGTAATATGCGAAAACTGGGCCACTTGAACAACTTCATAAAGGTAATATTGTCAAATCATGTTGCTGTTAACAAGCTTCTCCTTGGCACCTTGAAACACAGCAGATGGATAGTTTGAGAAAATGCAATTCTTGTGTGTGTGTGTGTATGTGTGTGTGAGCGTATATATACAGTGGGGAGAACAAGTATTTGACACACTGCTGATTTTGCAGGTTTTCCTACCTACAAAGCATGTAGAGGTCTGTAATTTTTAATCATAGGTACACTTCAACTGTGAGAGTCGGAATCTAAAACAAAAATCCAGAAAGTCAGTGTGATTTAATTTTTAGCATGACATAATTATTTGATACATCAGAAAAGCAGAACTTTGTTTGCAAATACAGAGATCATATTTTTCCTGTAGTTCTTGACCAGGTTTGCACACACTGCAGCAGAGATTTTGGCCCACTCCTCCATACAGACCTTCTCCAGATCATTCAGGTTTCGGGGCTGTCGCTGGGCAATATGGACTTTCAGCTCCCTCCAAAGATTCTCAATTGGGTTCAGGCCTGGAGACTGGCTAGGCCCCTGCAAGACCTTGAGATGCTTCTTACAGAGCCACTCCTTGGTTGCCCTGGCTGTGTGTTTCGGGTTGTTGTCATGCTGGAAGACCAAGCCAAGACCCATCTTCAATTCTCTTACTGAGGGAAGGAGGTTGCTGGCCAAGATCTCGTGATACATGGCCCCCTCCATCCTCCCCTCAATACGGTGCAGTCATCCTGTCCCCTTTGCAGAAAAGCATCCCCAAAGAATGATGTTTCCACCTCCATGTTTCACAGTTGGGATGGTGTTCTTGGGGTTGAACTCATCCTCCTTCTTCCTCCAAACACGGCGAGTGGAGTTTAGACCAAAAGCTCTATTTTTGTCTCATCAGACCACATGACCTTCTCCCATTCTTTCTCTGGATCATCTGGCTTGAGCAGGGGAACCTTGCGTGCGCTGCAGGATTGTAATCAATGATGGCGTAGTGTGTTACTAATGGTTTTCTTTGAGACTGTGGTCCCAGCTCTCTTCAGGTCATTGGCCAGGTCCTGCCGTGTAGCTCTTGGCTGATCCGTCACCTTCCTCATGATCATTGATGCCCCACGAGGTGAGATCTTGCATGGCGCCCCAGACCGAGTGAGATTTACAGTCATCTTGAACTTCTTCCATTTTCTAATAATTGCACCAACAGTTGTTGCCTTCTCACCAAGCTGCTTGCCGATTGTCCTGTAGCCCAGCCTTGTGCAGGTCTAAAGTTTTTTATCACACAGCTCTCTGGTCTTGGCCATTGTAGAGAGGTTGGAGTCTGTTTGAGTGTGTTGACAGGTGTCTTTTATACAGGTAACGAGTTCAAACTGGTGCAGTTAATACAGGTAATGAGTGGAGAACAGGAGGGCTTCTTAAAGAAAAACTAACAGGTTTGTGAGAGCCGGAATTCTTACTGGTTGGTAGGTGATAAAATACTTGTCATGCAATAAAATCCAAATTAATTATTTAAAAAAATCATACAATGTGATTTTCTCTCTAACAGTTGAAGTGTACCTATGGTAAAAATTACAGACCTCTACATGCTTTGTAAGTAGGAAAACCTGCAAAATCAGCAATGTATCAAATACTTGTTTTCCCAACTGTATAATATAAAAAAAAGAAAATCAGAAGTCATCCAGCCACTCCAGTGATGATAACACTGAAGCTGTGTAAATTGCTTACAAAGGTGTGGATTATTGGAAATTCCATTAATGAGGGCAATATCAGACTCAATGAATAGGCTACCCAGCAACATGTTGGTTTGTGGGGTTTCAGGAGGTGGGAACCAGGCTATGTGGTTGCAGAGATACAACCATCTATAGATATACTATTTGTAGATATTTGCAGAGCTTGACCGGCCATCATCCTCTTTTTCTAAATGTACCAATGTACGACTTCTTGTTCCTCTTCTTCTGACTGTGCTAGTCATTGTGATGCTGACAGTGAGTGTAACAGGAACTCCAGAGATGTAATATTTTCTAAGTTAATATTATTATAAATCTCTGTTTATGGTTATTTTTGTGCTTGGAGAGGCTGTATATGGAAACTGTAAATTGTACATGTTTTCAAAGGCTACCATTACTAATTTCAATTAGTAGTCATTAATGCTTATCATGGATCCTTAAATCTACAGGCAGAGCTAGTGTGTTAATGCTTATCACTTTGCTGATGAGAAGTAGTACTGCTGTTGCCATTAAACGTAGATCCGGCAATGTTTGAGAAAGATTGTGGATATTTGAACACAGTCAAAACAAAAACACCGCTCCCTTCAATACTGTAGGGTGCTCCCAAAAAAGCTCTATCCCCCACATTGGGGACACATTGCCATGCCTGGGATATGTTGTGTGGTGTGGTTTGCACCACATAGGGCTGTGTAGAAACACCAAATACTTTTTTCAGCAAGCACACAGGAAAGACTGTTTGTGGATTGCGAGGAGATGAATTTGAATGAATGCTGAATTTGACAAGGGTATTAACTTACAATCTCATACATCTTTAAGCCTGTAATTTAAAACTGATAAAATGTGATAGTAGAGTAGGTAGGCTAACTAAGCCCAGTTAAAAGTAACATTTAACAAAATTGATTTTTTATGTACAGAACTTTGTTAATTACAAATGTTGTGCCCTATTCTGTACAGAAAACACATTTAATTGGCTGGCTCTGCCGAGAGGTCACAGGGTACCAACCACATACATGTGCTGGTGGCTGCTGAGGTGGAATGCTTCAGATGATTGTGTGGGGTTTGATTTCTTACTGAATGATTCTTAGTGGCAGTGTAGCCAGTTGTGTTTTGGTCTAGCAAACGCGCTGCTGGCAATGTAAGATCTGGGTTTTGAGTCCTGTAGTTTGTACACCTGACTCTTTTATTTACAGCCTAGTTCGAGAGATAGCAGTATGTATGTGGACTCCTCTTAGTGAATGACTGCTGATTCCTTATAAGGTTTCCAAAACGGGTGACCTAATCCCCCTGGAGAGTGTAGCATCCCCCCTTCTCCTCGTCATCCATTTCCCCCAACTTCCTGCTTGGGTGCTGATATCACTGCTAAACAACTCCTCCTCACCATACTTTGGTGTAGTCTAACTTCCCATCCACTTTCAAACAGGGGGTCAAGGAAACTTCTATGGTGTTTGTATTGTTGTTGTAATGTTTAATTGTTATTGTTTGTTACTTGCAATGACCAACCCCTCCATTGCAGTCAGTTTCCATTATACTATTTTATTTCAACCCTAGAGCTAACTTATTCATTTTTTTGTATCTTATCTTTTTTTATTAAATTAAAATGTTTCACATAATCATATGTGCCAAGCACTGTGCCATTGACATATACTCGTCTATGGAAGATGATCCCTATTGATGTTTGACCTGTGATTCTGGTCTACCCGAGTTAGTCTGTTTCTGCATTGCTGGAGGATGTCGGCTACTATTCACATTGACCCGTCTCTTATTACAGCTGCTATGCAGCATTGGCCACCACGAAGATAAGTTTGGGTTTACATATGAAGAAATCATCGTTTGGTAAGTGATCCAGTGGCAGAAAGAAATGTGAGAAAGTATCTTCTTAATTTATGCATCTTAATTTAATTTGAAGCAGTACTGTAGCAAAAAAGTGTGATATAGAGATGCACCTTGTTTTTCTTGGAGGATTACTCTTTTATTTTTAATTTTCGTAGTAAAGTTTCTCAGAATTTATCTAGATCAGGGGTGGCCAACCCTGGTCCTGGAGGGACTGTCCTGCATGTTTTAGATAATCTAAAACATGCAGGACAGTGGCCCTCCAGGACCAGGATTGGCCACCCCTGATCTAGATGATTTTAAAGCAGATAATTAATTTTTGTCCGTTTTAACAGGATGGATGATAAAAATATGCCATATCTTACTCATTTTAGTGAGCTGTTACATTATTCCACTAGATTTGCTTTTTGGTGTTGTATTTAAAGATATTTATACTTTAAGTTAAAATGTAAAAACAATTTGACCTGAGTACAGTTAACTTCCTAAAGTCTTCCTCGGGCACTGCAGTGTCCACCCCGCAGAATGTGTATACCACAGACATGTTTCATATCAGTGTAGGCTACCATGCCAACTAGCTACATTCCTTGCCTTCTGAGCAAGATGAGAAGTCACTTACTGGGCGCCTGAATGTGAAGTTAGTGCAGTGCATGCATGCCGCATCCATGTAAATATGATTGGAACGTAACTGGCTATATATAGACCGATCGGCCAATCACTAATTAAGATGAAAACCTGCAAAATCTGTGGCCTCATTTATAAAGGTTACTATGTACAAAATGTTGTGTGTACTAGGCTGAAATGTGCATATGCAGCTTTCACTACAAAATTGAGATTTCTAGAAAAGGTCTGTGGAATAATATGCACATTTCCTCACACTTTTATTGCATAGATCTCATGCAAAAACATGCATAATAATGAGCCCGATTGTGAGATCACAAATAATAAATAAAGCCACTTACCAGATTAAAAAACGGATGATTTCTGATCACCACAGGGTGATATATAGTATTTATATAATGTAAATGACAACTTCATTTTTTTATGCACAAACATGGATGCATCATAGAAACAGAAAACCCCTCATAGTACCTTTTTTAAACACAACTTTAACAGCTCTTATGTTAAACTGTGCAACAAATATAGTAGTATTAGAACTACTGTTGGTGAAGATGTTAAGCTTCTTCTAAGGCAAACTACTGTATGTTTTGCATCCTTAGCCTACGATTAGCTCTTCTCAATGAGGCTAAGGAAGTACGAGCGGCAGGCTTGCGGGCACTGCGTTACCTCATCAGAGACACCAGTGTGCTGCAGAAAGTCCTTAGACTGCAGGTGGACTACTTGATAGCCAGGTAAGATACAGGTGTTGGCTTTACCAGTGGACAATGACCCAGGACCTATGGCCCATACTGATAAAGTATGTTACTAGCATATTTGAAGATTTTCTTAATGGTTTTGAATATGTTTTGGTTCAGGTGCATTGACATCCAGCAGAGCAACGAGGGGGAAAGAACTCAGGCTCTGAGACTAGTCAGAAAGGTAACATAACATGACATGTTTACATCTAGAATGATTAATGTGACAACACTGTGTTGCTAGCTGTGCAGTCTTTAAATGTTTTTGCATTTTGCAAAATTCAAAACATTGCATTTAGAATTTTGTTATTAAACCCTAGACAAACTATATGTATAACCTTTAGTATGAAGCTCTCAGTGAGGTTGAAATAATTCCTTGTATATGAACGCAATGTTTTTTTTTATAAATGTTAATGAGTTTACAAAACATTAAATATCCTTTTAAGTCACTATAGTGTCACAGTTCCCTCATTGGTTTACTGTAGCAGCACTAGTGCTGCACTCAATTGCAGGTTATTTATAGCCTTTTCTTTAGTTTACTGTAAAAATTACACCCACTCACTCTCACTCTGTCACACACACACACAATTACACACACTCTCTCATACTCTTTGAGGAAGACTGTTTCCAGGAAATTACCACCTTACTGTACATTCAGTATAATATATATTACCTTTACAATTTGTGGTAATGTTTGTTTCTTTCTGTAAACGTAATAGGAACAGTTTATATTTATCTTTTTCGTTTCACTGGATTCTCTAGTTTGTTCCTCTCTATATCTTTTCTGTTTAAATTATTTTATATAGTTTACCTATTTGAAATTCCACGGGCTTAGATAAGGTCAGCACAGATTCAGGATAATGTTTTGCCATAGCTTATTGAATTATCTTCTAGTTGGGAGCTGCTGGATGAGTTATCGTTTCCTTTCTTCCCCTGGCAGATAATCACAGTCAATGCCACACTTTTCCCCACCTCCATTGCCAATTCTCTTATTGCTGTTGGAACTGATGGACTACAGGAGAGGGACCGCATGGTCCGAGCTGCCATCGCTATTGTCTGTGAGCTGGGTGGGTTAGCTTAGCTATGCCATTCACACACTGTTGTAGATGGGTAGTTGGATTATTTATGTCACAGATTGTATATATATTGCAACCAATTATACTGTAAATATGTTAGTTTGTCTGATGTTTTACATTGTACTCCGCTTAATGTGTGCTTGTTAACTAACTTTTTTGAGACATAGTAGTAGTTTAATTTAGCATGCACAACCGAACAATACATTGAAATGCACCTGCCTGCTGTGTGCAGCTCTAAAGAACCCAGAGGTAGTGGCCAAGAGAGGCGGCTTGAGCACCATCTTGAAGAGCGTGATCGACTGTCAGCTGAGCCGCATCAATGAGGCTCTGATCACCACCGTCCTCCATCTACTTAACCACCCACGCACTCGCCAGTACGTGCGTGCTGATGTTGAACTAGAGGTATATACACACATGACCAGTGTCTCGTTTAAAAGGCTGTGTCCTGCAGAGCATCCTGCTTTCTGCTGAAAACTACATTGTTAAGGAAAGTCTACAAAGAATATACAGTAATGCATGTTATAACAACCCCCCCCCCCTGCAAAAAATGCTATGGAAACACCAGTTTACTTGTGAGGCTAACCATAATCCATCATTGATTCCAAATTTAAAATATAGCCGCAAGCGGCAATAATCAGGGTCCCAGCACGTCCTGAATTTGAGGTCTCTCGAAGAGAGTATGCCAAATGAAGTGTTTTTAAATACGTCATAGCAGCAAAGTGATGTCATTGCAATATGGCCACATATCCAGTATGCTTGCCCAATGAGGATTCGATCTCTAAAAATGGAATACCAATTGATGGGAAAGTAATATTTATTAGCTATTCCCTCAACGTCTATATACTGAGCACTCCCTGATAAAAAAACAAAAAAAAAAAAACAATGCTTTTCATTTTCTATTTGCTACCTGCCTAGGCTACACCAACTTGTGTTTAAAGATAAACTCACCAAAACTGACTGATCTCAATTAGGCTCTTTAGACAGGGGTGAGAAGGATGCTGTTGTAATTTACCCTTGTGATATTTTGGACAAAGCATGTTACATTAAGACATCAGGGAACTGTGTCAACATTTGAAAGAATGGCATACTTTGTCTTTTTTAAAGGTAACTTGCACTGTAGTGTAAGAATAGTACAGCTTAAATTAACTTCAATGGATAGACAGTATCTGGTGCTTCCTTCAAATATGCTATAAAAAAAGAATGCACAATATTTTGAAATTCAAAAGTTACATAAGTGGCCCCCAAATCCAGCCTTCTAAATGTATAAAAAGTACATGAATTCAGAGCAAGTTACAGTTCATTATTGAGCAGCTGGTTTGGGAGTGTTTCTAGTCAGGATTATTAGTAGCAGCTTGCCTTCTCATTCCCATAGAGCTTATACTGATCAGTTACAGCAGTCATCAAAAGTCCCCCTCTCTCTCTAATACATTTTGCCTGTAAGCAGATACCTGGGACAGAGGCATCTCATGCACACTGGCATAATAGCCACATGTCATGTGATATCTATAGAACACCAAATATTTCTTTCAAGATTTATTTTTGGAACAGTTTAAAGATGTGTCCAGGAGTTATTTCTATTTTGTTTTGATTAGCTAATTAAAGGGCTACATAATTCTGTATAAAAAAATGAATCACAATTTTATTACTTATAATTGAGACCACGATTCTCTTTTCCCCCCTCAATATAAATGTTTATTGCACTAATTTACGTTATACAGAAGGAAACAAAACATGATGGTTCCTGATAGGACTGGCACATCACAGTTTTCAACAGACTACCAGCAGAGGGAGCCAAATGCGGAATGTCATCCGTTTTGTGGTTGGCGCCCGCTACTGGCGAGTCTACCGGGTCATTTTGACCGATAGGACAGTGGGAGGGTTAAATGCAACAGCTTAATGAATCTGATACAGAACATAAAAACACAATTTTGTATAGGCTAATCTTATAAAAAGAGATGCCTATTTATGTAGCCTATTGCTTATTCCTCAAATTTTCCTTTGAGGAGCATTTATCATACATGCCTATCATAGCTTGAACTGGAAGGAGCTAAATGAAAATGCCTTAGGTAGACCTAGAAAAAGTGTTATGTTGTAGTCTAATAGCTTGAATAAATATGTTAGCAGTAAAACACTTGATGCATTTGTCTTTATTTCTGAGGGCTAATGCTACAACCTAACGCTAGAGTAGAACTGATGCAATTTTGCAGAAAAAGTGGTTTAGGAGTACGTAAAACACTATTTTAAATAGTTAATTGTCAAACATGATGTCGTTAAATCTATCCTTGGTCTCTAAATCTAAAAGAACATCAAAACATTCAGGTAGCGAAGCGTAATATGCAAAATCCCGTCAAGGCGACCCGAGGGCATTACACCAGTGGTGTTATGCTACATTGACATTTGTTGAGGGGTAATGTAGGAGTGCTTGTTTGGATGCAGCTGATATCCATAATGAAAATACGGCAGAATCGTTCTCATGTAAATGAGATCCATTCTGACATATTTTCTGCCGTATTTGTGATTTTATTACCATTTAATCGTGCAGCCCTAGCTAATTTTTAACTGATATATATTGATAAGGTATCGTTTGTTGTAACACTGTACGTTATGCTTATCGGTATCTCTGTGTATTTCTATTCTGATTTTCAGCAAATCCTAGCGCCTTTCACAGATTTTCACTACCGGCACAACGCAGACACGACTGAAGGGCAACTCAAGTGAGTGTGTGTGAGGGGAAAGTGTCAGTGCTACTGCAGACAAATGCATATATAGTAACATTTCCACCCATTTATTATTATTTTTGTTATTATGTTGTGTGTCAAGCATTTTATGATTGTATAGTGTTAGTGATCTGGCCTTTTACAGTAGGCCAGCTTAATTTTGTCAGGCCCAACTTTAGTCCCTGATCACCATTTATTATACATGCTTTCTAGTTCCATGCAAATACATGCAATAACCATGTAATATCAATACCAATACCCTTTCCTGGCCAAATTACCTATTGTAATTGAAATATCCATGGGCTTTAATGGGCTTGTCTTCTCAGAGAGGACAGAGAGGCCCGTTTCTTGTCCAGTAGGATGGCCATAGTAGCAGCCTTCCGCTCATGGTCTGGTGAGGTTCCACACACATCAAGATGCACAATAAATACTCCATGTTTATTTTCATTGAGATGTTTCACTTTTTTGAGGCAAGTTTAATTGTTCCTGTTTTTATTTTTTAGGAATTATCAACCTCTGCAAAGCTGGAAATTCTGGAATCCAGTCTTTAATTGGCTTACTAAGCATACCAAATATGGAAGTTCGTGTGAGTAATAAAAATACTGCATTCCAATTGTGGTTCCTAGGGTGGATAATCAGATTTCACCAATTGTGGAAATGTGTGGATCTACTTTAAACAACAAACGACTTTCTCAAGGGGACAATTAAGTCAGGATAAAGAAGCGAGATAGTAACAGAAGAGTCACTATTTCAATTCCCCGGGCTGGCAAGGAAAGTACTGACCAACTGCTAACCTGGAGAAAGGCACAATTTCAGTTTATCTAGGGGCCAACAGTGCAGGCTGTGAAAGTGTAGCTGTAAAACAGGACAGTGCAGCACTTTTTTTTCCTAGTTTTCAAAAAGCTCTGTATTGACTCAGATTTTCTACAACAGCTTATCAATGTTTGCTTGATAGCCCAGCATGTGTTCACTGACACTTCTGTTTTCACTCTCTGAAAAACGATCCTATCTAATCTATTACTGTTTGAGCTGTCAATCCCATATTCCATCTGATTGCATTGCTATGATATAATTTCCCCTACAGAAAGGCTTGTTGGAGGTGTTGTATGAAATATTCAGGCTCCCTCTTCCAATTTTAACTCAAGACTTCACAGAAGCTCTTCTTAGTGTTGGTAAGAATAGTAGATGTTCATTCTCACGTTTTATTTAAAATTGTTCTGCCAACCTGGAAGAATACCTACCTGGTCCTAATACTTAATAATACCTAATAACCACTTTAAGTTACTATAAATATATAAAGCATCTGATAAATTACCACATACCTTTTTATGTACATTATTATCCAAAATGTCCATTAGCTAGTTCTTTCATGATTGCTCATTAAACTATTTAATGTTAAATTCCCTTAATTTGCTTCAGATCCGAGTAGGTTCCAGGATGGCTGGAGACTCTCTGATGGGTTTGTTGCAGCTGAGGCCAAAGTCATCCTCCCCCATCGGGCTCGATCAAGGTAGGAGCTTGCTAGAGCTTCTAGAATTAGAATAAACAAACAATTGCTATCGGTAACATCTACCCCTCTTGTATCACTGCATTCAATGCATATATGGGCTTTGTTTAACATTTCAGGCCAGATCTGATGGACAACTACCTGGCTTTGGTCCTGTCTGCCTTCATCACCAGTGGGCTATTAGAGGTGAGATGATGTGTGAACTCTTTGTGTGGGAGATCTAATGTTGGAGTATGCAAATGAATGTTATGTGCACAGCGAAACATCTTAACTGAGCAACATTGCATTGCGATATGCAACATTAACCTGCTGTCACCCTAATGTCACCCTAATGCCTTGTGCTCTGCCACTACAGGGTCTTGTTGAAGTGGTGACCAGCAGTGAAGACCCGCTCGCTGTCAGAGCCACCATCCTTCTGGGTGAACTGCTGCACATGGTAATACACACTTGTATGTTTTGGGTTGTGGGAGGTCACATTATGGAATGTTATTGTGTTATGACTTCATAACTGGATTTTTCCCTTTTCCCTGCACCCATCTTTCTTCAGGCCAACACCATCTTGCCTCACTCCCACAGTCACCACTTGCACTGCCTACCCACTCTCATCAACATGGCCGCCTCCTTCGACATTCCCCAGGAGAAACGACTGTAAGGGCAGTACACACACATACTGTAATAATAAAGCCTTAAAGGTGTAATTTTATTACGAAATCAGGGTAATTCTTTCTATTTGCATTTAATTTAAGTTTTTTACCAGTTTGCCAAAATCAATGTAATGCAATATAACATATTCACATCATAAATTAAAACAACTGTCAAAACTGAAAAATTTCACATCTTAAAATATATAGAAAACTGTATAAAGGCAAGGAAACAAAGTATTTGCAGGCAGAGATCTCTCTTTTCCCCGCCATCACTGTTATATTTTGGAAAATAGACCATTAACATAAACTTGCGTAAAAACTGTCACATGCAGTTTAGGGCACACACACACACACATTCCTGATGTTTACTGTTGTATTTGTTCCAGTCGTGCAAGTGCCGCGGTCAACCATCTGAAGCATTTCCATGAAAAAAAGAAGCGAGGCTTGAAGCCTCACAGCCTCTACCTGGACCAGATCATCCGAAAGTCTGTGTCAGTGCACACACGCAAGGAGTCTCACACACGTGTGCACAGGGACATCTACGCCATAAAGGTATGCCTTGCTAGGCAAAATGTGCTTGTAAACATGGGTGGATATGGATATTTACTTTAAATTAAGTACTAGAGAGGGTGAAATTATTTAGAATTTTAGTTTTATATTGGTTCTGTTCTTATTTTGTCTTGTTACTGTATTTGGCACTCTTCATCGTCCTTAACTTACAAGTATATAGCTATTAAAATCATTCTTTTAGAAATTAAGTGTTGGTGTTTTTTTCTCATGTGTGTAGGACACAGAGGAAGCCTTGATGATGAACCTAAGAGATAGCCACATTCTGAACCACAAGCAGAACCTAGACTGGAACTGGCTCCTCATCGCCACGATTCTCAAGGTTCGACCGACATTCAGTCAGACTTCACTGCATCTGCCATTCTCCTGTTTTTGTATGTAACATTTTCCTCTCCTGCAGTGGCCCCATGTCAACCTCAGGAACAACAAAGATGAACAGATGCACAAGTAAGACCTTATTTGATTTGGTACAACATATTTAGTACTGTACTTTTGGCCTGTTCCTGTTTCATTAACCTAATAAATCTTCCTGCAATGCAGAATATTTCCCTATAGTGCACTATTGATTACACTGTCATCATATCTGCAAACCCAAAGGGTCTCACACTATTCTTTTGACCATGACCGTTTTTAAATGTTATAGTTTGTTTGCAGTTCTTGGTGGTTTTCCTAAGAACCAACCCTAATGGAGGTGTTTGCATGTGCTATGCAGGTTTGTGCGCAGGTTGCTGTACTTCTACAAGCCCAGCAGTAAGCTGTATGCAGGGTTGGAGCTGGACCACCCCAAGGCCCGTCAACTGACTGTGGTGGGCTGCCAGTTTGTGGAGTTCCTCATGGAGTCTGATGAGGTTAGAGCAGTAGTTCCCAAACCAAAATGGCAGTGACAAAAATAACAATTGATAACAATGAAAACAGTAAGAGCTTATACATCTCTCCACAAGCCTTCCCCCTACACACACACTTGGTGAGAAGCACTGGTCTAACCTTAGGACTTCTCACCACCAGGATGGGCAGGGTTACCTGGAGGAGCTGGTGAAGGACATGGTGTCGTGGCTGTCCCTGTCATCGGGGCTGAAGCCGGATCGTTGCCTCCAGAGCAACGGACTTCTCACCACCCTGAGCCAACACTACTTCCTCTTCCTCGGCACGCTGTCCTCCAACCTAAACGGAGTCAGGCTGCTGGAGAAATGTGGTCTGTTCCAATGGTGAGTTGACAGTCATCAAAATCATAATACTTCAGGAATAGTGAAAACACCTTTAATTAGGTTTTCAGAATGTTGAGTAAACACAGTATATAAAATATAAACTTTACATGGTTTTTTGAGTCCGTACCTGTTCCTTTCCTGACAGTTGTTCTTCAGATACATAATCAGGACAAGATGAAGTCCTCTAATGCAGTTTGTATTTCGCTGGTATGGTAAACCTTTCCTTCTTAAAGTGTATTGTTGTCTGTATGTGTGTTTGCAGCCTGTTGAGCCTGTGTTCAGTGAAGAACCAGGATGCAGTGCTGAAGCTGGCTGTGTCCATGCTGGACTACAGCAGAGACGGCCTGGCCAGAGTCATCCTCTCCAAGATCCTCACCGCTGCTACTGATGTAAGACGGACAGTGCTTCAGCATTATTGCACTCAAACACAGCAGCACACACTCTGGACACTGGTCTGTTAGTGGTAATTACAGAAATAACCCTGAATCCATTTCTTTTCCATGTGTCTCCATATGTCTCTCCATGTGTCTCTATGTCTCTCCATGTGTCTTTATGTCTCTTCATATGTCTCCCGTCTCTCCATGTGTCTCCCTGTCTCTATATCTCTCTCCCCGTGTCTCCATCTCTCTCCCTGTGTCTCCCTGTCTCTCCCTGTCTTTCCATGTGTCTCCCTGCGTCTCTATGTCTCTCCCTGCAACTCCCTATGTGTGTGCAGACGTGCAGGCTGTACGCCACCAAGCACCTGCGTGTGCTGCTACGCGCGGGCGTGGAGTTCTTCAGCAGCTGGGGCATGGAGCTGCTGGTCACCCAGCTTCACGACCACAGCAAGGCCGTGTCCATGGAGGCTCTGGATATTCTGGACGAGGCCTGTGAGGACAAGGTGACTGTCGAGACATCCTTGGTGACTTAGGGTATTATCAGCAACTATACCGGGGTACTCCTCTGTGTGTGGAGTTACCCTTGAGGTTTAAAACAGTGTTAACATTTATGTTTTATTTTAATTGAGAGTTGCCTATCAGGTACCCGAGTGCAGTTGTTGTCTGTGTTTCACTGTACTCACTGTATTGTAACCCATACAGGTTCACATAATGCTCTGCATAGTGTCTGCATATATGTATTGAGGAGTGCACTGCGAGGGGGTGTATTAAACAAAATATTTTTATATCGGTATTTATACTCTTTTATACTCACAATGGCGGTGTGATGTTTCTAAAAGTAGTTTCTCTCAAACGTTTGGTAATTAGAGGCAAAGCACACAACATCTGGTCATATATTGTGCATATATTCACTACATATACTGTATTTAGTGAATTACCCTGTCCAAAACAAGAGGCTTTAAAATAAATAAACATTTTAGAAAGTGTCCATTAAGGTTTTAATACTTCCTTGTCAGCTGGTAGAGTGAGTCTCAGGCGGGGTTGTCCCTATGTTGACGTTAGTGTTCTGTGTTCTCTTGGGGTCCACAGGCCAACCTCCATGCTCTGATCCAGCTCAAACCTGCCCTGACCCACCTAGGAGACAAAGGCCTCCTATTGCTCCTTAGGTTGGTCCACATTTTTACCAGACATTGCTTAGACAGTGTCCTGGATTTATTTAGTATTATACATTTAGAACACAATGTTGCCTGCTAAGGTCTACATACCTTCTCTACTTGCTTGACATATTGTAATTTTTTTCATAAGTAGTAAGTGTATTTATATAGCACCTTTCACAAAGAGGTTTGCAAAGTACTTTACTTTAGCACAGTCACTACTCATTTTAAAATAAGTTCTCAGAAGTTAAAAGGCCTTCTTTCCGTTTTAGGTTCCTGTCCATTCCCAAGGGTTTCTCCTACCTCAATGAGAGGGGTTATGTCAGCAAGCAGTTAGACAAATGGCAGAAGGTACACCAGACATTTTTTTTGTGTTGTAGAATCAAAACTGAGCACCTTCTTTGGATACAATGAGGTGTTATTGGATAAAATACTGTATACTTTTAATGGCAGAATGTCCAGTAGCATTTAATTTATTCATGTTTAACAGTTGAAGTGTGCTTTGAACCTTTCAAGTGTTAATCTCTTACCTAAGTACCGTTTTGGCATGTAGGAATACAACCTCAAGTATGTGGATCTGATTGAGGAACAGCTGAACGAAGCACTAACAACCTACCGCAAACCTGTTGATGGAGACAACTATGTCAGGCGCAGCAACCAAAGGTGGGCAGTTGTATTTTTATATTATATTATATTTGTTTAGTTATAAGTAAACATGCGCAATTTTTTCCATTGATATTTATGCTTGTTTATACTATCTATTTTTATGTTATGCTATTGGCAGAGGTGGAACCACTTTTATTATTTATTTTATTATTGAGGGTTTGGGGGTGGGGGGGGGGGTGTTAGATACAGTTTAAACAGCTACAGCTACGACAGGAGTATGGTGGCCTGCTAGTCATTTACCACAGAGCTGGAGAACATGTAGCACTATGTGATCCTAATTTATCCTCTACGACTTCTGTTACTAGGTTACAAAGACCAAATGTCCATCTTCCTGTGCACTTGTATGGGCAACTTGTTCATGACAAGACAGGCTGCCACCTACTGGAGGCTCAGGTAACTGCTTTCAAATGTCTACACTTGAAGGTTGGTTGGATAAAGTATCTAGACTTGAAACTATTTGTATAAGGTGTAAATTTGATACGTTTTCTAATTGGTTACTATAATATTCATGCTATTTTTCAAATGTTGGCCCTGCAACCAGATTATATAAACAACTGGAAATGGAAATGCTACATCTTGTTACTTTATTCAGTTATAAATAGAAGTGAAATGACAATGTGGTTTGTATCTGCAAAAGCAATGGTGCATAACTGTCATGTTCCTTTGCAGAGCATAGTCCCCGACCTCAGTTACACTGTTCGCTCCCCGATGCTGGACACCTGGGAGGGCATTAAACAGCTAAAGGCAGCTCTCTGGGCTCTGGTTAGTAACAGCAACAGTCCAATGCTTTTCAGTGTCAGCTAAGACACTCTGACGCTGTGTCACGTATTGTCAGGGCAGGGTTTCACATTGTGTGTGTGTTGTTACAGGGCAACATTGGCTCGTCAAACTGGGGCCTGAATCTTTTGCAAGAAGAAAATGTCATTCCTGACATCCTTACATTGGCTCAGCACTGTGAGGTGCTATCCGTACGAGGGTAAGAGCACAAACATGCATGTATAACTAATGCAACTGAAACCCAGAAAACTGTATATTCTTTAAAGAAATCTGCATTTAAAAAGGGGTTGATTGTTATATAATGACCCCCCGCACAGGACTTGTGTGTATGTGCTGGGCGTGATCTCCAAGACCAGGCAGGGCTGCGAGGTGTTGAAGCAGTATGGCTGGGACGCTGTCAGACACAGTCGCAGGACGCTGTGGCCTGTCACCCCAGATGAGGTGGACACGCATCTGACCTCAGAGCTGTCCTCCGTGCCGAGCACGCTCAGTCTGAACTCTGAATCCACCAGCTCCCGACACAACAGCGAGAGCGAGTCCCAACCCAGTGAGTAGGCCAGGGAACTGTATTCAGACGAATGTCATTCAAATGAAAACGGTAGAGAATGCCAAACGTGCAATTACTGAGCGAATTGTGATCGGCATCCTGACTGTGAGTGAAACTGTTCTGTGCCTTTTCCACTGTACCACTCCCTGTGCTCTCAGACATGTACATCATGGACGACGACAAGTGTGACCTTCTGGACCAGTCAGACGAGATCCCCTTCTATCTGCGGCCTAAGCCCACCAAGGAGCGCAGCCCCTTCACCATCCTCGCCTCCACGCGCTTCGTCCGCAACCGCCTCATCTCCTCCCTGTCGCTGCCCAGCAAGAAGCTGCGCTCCACCAGCGACCCCAAGATGCCGTCGGGCTCCCACACGCCGACGGAGCTGAAGGCCGGCACCATGCGGCGCAACAGGACGGTGACGGAGCCCTCTTTCTACTGCCAGAGCCAGGTGGACATCTTCAGCCCCGTGTTCGACAGGGGCATCCCCAAGAGCCCCACGGTCAGCCTAGAGACCTCCTTCGTGGGGAACAGGGGGGCGGGCTCTGAGGAGCACCTGGTGGAGGGCCGTCTGACCCGCGGGGGCCGAGAGCGGCTCGCCGGGGACGGGGGCCCCGCCTCCGGCGTGGTGGGGGGCGGAGGGGGCGGGACTCAGTTCAAGAGCCGCAGCCAGAGCTTTAACACGGACACCACCACCAGCGGCATCAGCTCCATGAGCTCCAGCCCGTCCCGGGAGACGGTGGGGAACCCCGAGCAGCCCGAGCAGCCCGAGCAGGACTCCTCCGACTGCGCCAGCCTCAACACTGTGGTGTCGGCCAAGACGGCTAAGACGCTGTCCTCCCTCGCCCTGCAGCCCCAGGGCAACCACGCGCCCGCCCCCAAGCCCAGCGCTGTCTCCCTGGTGCCGCCGGGCTCCTCCCACACCCTCCCTCGGCGAGCCCAGTCCCTCAAGTCGCCGTCAGTGACCACCATCAAAAGCCTGGCCGACTGCAGCTTCATGTACACCAGTCAGCGGGACGCGCTGGGCTACGCCACGCTCAAGAGGCTCCAGCAGCAGAGGATCCACTCGTCGCTGTCCCACAGCGAGGCTCTGGCGTCCCCCGCTAAGGACGTGCTCTTCACCGACACCATCACCATGAAGACTGGCAGCCTGGACTCTAGGCTGACGCCACGCAGGTGAGTGAGGACAGACCTCTTAGACCTCTGCACACAGCCATATAACAGTGTGCTGTTATATACACTACATGTACTGTATAGCTACAATGTTGAACTTCCAGTGACTTCCAGTGAGTATGAGGGAGTGTGACAGCGATAACACCATCTTTAACACACCTGCTCCCCATTCACACCTGAGACCTTATAACACTAGTCACATGACACTGGAGAGGGAAAGTTTGGGCCCAATTTGGATATTTTCACTTACGGGTGTAGTCACTTTTGTTGACAGCGGCTTGGACATTAAATGGCTGTGTTTGGAAGGGACGGAAAATGTACACTGTTATACAAGCTGCACACTCACTACTTTACCTTGTATTCAGTGTTGTCACATGAAAATATATAATCAAAAATGTGAGGGGTGTACTCACTTTTCTGAAATACTGTATATGTACTATACATATATACATACAGTATATGTATAGTATATGCATGACACTTGTGTAACAGCTGCTGTGTCATCGTTAGTTCTGTGAGCAGTCAGCATGATGATTGACTTGAAGGGTAGTCTATTGACTGTCATCCAGGAGGTCTAGCCCCCAGACTTGACCACCTTGTAGGCATACTTGAGCAAGATGCCTTAGCCCTATCTGCTCCTTGCAGGCATCCCACTGGTCATTGAAGTTCTGGAATATTGAATATAGTGGAATTTTAAAGACTACTCCAGACATGGAAAGTCAAGGAATTGTATATTTTTTTTAATCAAATCATGGAATTGTATTTGCAGCATGTTTACATTTTAGTTGCCATTCATCAAAATGTTACTGGACATAAGATTACATTTTGAGATGTCTTAATAAATCTTTAAATTATTGGTCTGATTGTTTACATGAGTAGTACCTATGCAAAATATCATTGCATCAATTTTCAGTTTCACATTCGGTTTGTTTATCGTTACCATGCTGGCTGTTGGCTGTTTTTCTGTTCATTGTAGGTCACGGAAATTCAGAGTGTAAGTCTGTCATGGAAAAGTCATGGAATTTGACATTTGACTTAGGGTGGGAACACTGTCCTTGTAATACTTGTAATTTACTAATTCTCTGTCACTTTGGATAAAATTACCAGTCCACTCCCGCTGTTTGAATCAGAACATGGTGCTAAAGCTTCACCAGACATGTAAATCAACACTGTTTCTTTCCCCTTAGCTGCTATAGGTGTGAGTGTTTCTTTTCCGCACATCACAGCGAGAGTCTGTCGAGGTTGTATGATAGGAGGGTCACCTGTCCGGAACCAAGCGCCATTAGTCCGTACCGCAGGCTGTCCAAGAACCTGGTGCCGCGGTAGGAGGGACTTAATCCAGTCTGCTGTACCCAGTAGAGACTCCCTTTCTCAGTGGTGTCCTTCAGATGAGTGCTTGGACTCATTTGGTCCCATTTGGTCCCTTAATGTGCACCCTGTCCTGTAGCTCCAGCCCACTCCCTCCACCCCCTTCCAGGCAGATAGCTGTTGGTTCCATTGTTTCACTGCCTTGCTAGAGCTGCGGTAAAGCCTAGTGTTAGCCCTAGTGTTAGCCCATCAGTGCTGCAGAGTCTCCTTGATGTCCTTTCTGACTTCACAGCCATTGACCTTAGATTTGTTTGTCTTTGTTCCATTTTTATTCCTCCCTCACCTCAACGACTCTCTGCTTCCCCTACCTTCCCCCAGTCTCTCCCCCCGCCTCCTTTCACACACCTCTCCTCTGGCCCTTCCCAGGTTCCTGAAGGCCCTCAGCTTCGCCTCCCTGGACAAGGAGGAGCTGCTGAGCCCCATCAACCACAACACCCTGCAACGCTGCTCCTCTGTACGCTCCATGGTCTCCAGCGCCACCTACGGGTGCAACGAGGACTACATTGGCCTGGCGCTGCCAATGGACATCAACGACATGTTTCACATCCGAGACGCGCCCTACTTCCAGCAGAGGGTCAGCCCGCCCTCAGACGAGAGGAAGCGCTTCGTCTTTGGCGAGGGAGACGGTAATGGCCCGTGTAGGAGACACCCTGTAGAGGAGCATCATCAGAACGCCATCACTAACACAAGTTTAACAATACAATAACAGTATGACAGTAATATTACTCACAGTACAAATATAATCACCATACAGTAATGATACTGTATGGTGATACTTAAAGCAACTGTCAGAATTCCTTAATGGGATTAAACGGTTGTGTGATGTCCTCCACCCCACCCCCATCATGCAGGCGACCGTGCCCCTGTCCCGCTGCTGAAGCAGCAGTTCAGCATATCGGAGCTGATGGCCAGCCGGGGGGAGGGCCCTGTCTCCCTGGGCCTGGAGGAGACCGGCCTGCAGGACCACACGGAGGACAACTGCCTGTACTGTGTGGGCGCCAGCGTGCTGGGACACCCAGCCCAGCCGCAGGTCAACAGCACGCACACTAGGACAGGTGAGCGCACTCCTTCAACCCCCCCCCTCCACGAGACAGCCTGTGCGGAGGCTAACCTTGCCGCTGTCCTCCGCCAGAGTACGTGGACTTCCCGTCGTGGGGAGGGTCGAACGGCCATCGCTTGGAGGTGATGCCCCAGTCCAAGTTCTCTGGGGTGTCGGGCTGCAGCGACGCCGCTGTGTCCCAGGGCTCCGTCTGCAGCACCCCCACCCCTAGCGACATCGTCATCGGTAAGGCACGGCCCTTAACTTGAATGGCATACCATGTGACGTTAGCATTGTGAAGCCTCGCCTTTAGGGCAGGGTGTTTCCATGCGGAGTGTGTACAACTGCTGCTTTATTCACAATGTAAT
>JAODUG010000024.1:3888737-3917546 GCA_027564795.1 Aphredoderus sayanus | reverse complement strand
GGCTCAGGCTCAGGCTCAGGCTCAGGGTCGGACACAGGGTAAGTCTCAGGGCTGGCCTCCGGCGATGGTGAGGGCTCTGTCCACTGCCAGTAATCATCTTCATTCTCTGGGCCGACTGGGTCCTCCCCCTCTGGCTTCCAGTAGTCATCGTCTATCCAAGATATGGATATGGGTTAGCAGTGTGTATTAGTGTATATTAGTGTTTACGTGTGTGTGTGTGTGTGTGTGTGTGTGTGTGTGTGTGTGTGTGTGTGTGTGTGTGTGTCACCACCATCGGGGAAGGGGTAGTCTGGGTAGGGTTCTGGTTCTGTAGGTGGTTCAGTGGGGATCGCTAAAATAAACAAAATCATATACCAGTGGTTCTCAGTGATGATTGTATTATTTTGAAATCGTATATATAATGTACAGTGTATATTTATTATAATATAGTATACTATTATATGTTTTTCTCAATGCCGGTTGTTATATATTTTGTACGCCACAAAAACACATAGGCTAATTCTCATCTGGCCTTACCTGTTGTGGTAGGTGGTATGGTTGTTGTCTTCTCCTTGGGTTTTTTGCCTTTCTTCTCAGTTTTAGGCTTCTTTGTGGCATTTGGATCTTTGGGCTCTTTGTTTTTCTTTTTGTCTTTCTTTTTGTCTTTCTTTTTGCCTTCTTCCGGTGCTCTCCTCAACCTGCCTAAAATACACACACGTTTTTTGTTATTCTTGTTAGTTGTTTGTTCCCATTTATTTTACATACTTCTATATTAACTTAATTTTGTCCCCAAAATATTTTCCAAATATTCAAATGTTCAATTCATTCTTCTAAAATGTTGTATGTTCTTCTTCTTATTATTATACTGTATATTATGTTGTCTCTTATCTTGTCTTGTCTCTAGTACATAATACATTCTTTTGATTAGGTGCATCTAAATAATAGAAATACTTGGGTTCTACTTAGTTTTACTAGTACGTATGTCAGATCTATGCTGGGAATGTATATTGTATGATGCATTTGCCTTGTTAAAATATTAATGGAAAATCCAGAGAGCCCATTAACAGAGATCTGGTATTTTCCTTTGAGGTTGTCTCGAAGGCTGTCTCTGAGGCCTTGGAGTGTCATGGGGAACTCTTGTGGAAAACTATTCTCTGACTTCACACATTGTCCTTCATTTGTCAAATCTTAACCTTTAATAATACTACAACACCAGGTATGATATAAATATATCAGCATCACACTACTTAATTATGAATCATAAATAACCCTACTGAGGTGAAGTGTCTATTAGATCCTAAGATTGATTGAATCTGATATTAGATATGCCATTCTTCAATTGTGAATGTATAGTATGGGCTAGTCAGTTTGAACCATCATGGGTTTACTGCAATAGTGCAAAAGGACAGAATGATAACAATCTGCCTGCAAGATGTTCTTCTCTGAGATGGTGCTCCTGTACTGACAGTCCTGTCTGCTCCTTCACCTGAGCCAAATTAACTCCGTTTGTGGCCAGATGTGGGAAAGCACTCATAGACAGGTGAGCCTGGACTGTCTCATCTCTGCTGTGTTTTTCAAAGCTGTGTGTGTGTGTGTGCGTGTGTGTGCGTGTGTGCGTGTGTGTGTGTGCGTGCGTGCGTGTGTGTGTGTGTGTGTGTCTGTGCATTTCTGTCTGAATTTCATCCAGAACGATTCCAACAAGCTAATTCTATTATATCGTGGTAAGAATTATATTATGCCACATTTATGCATAACGGTTGTTCACTTCATGACATAACCTCACCGTACCTGCTATAGACTCCTGTGTGTTCTGCTTAGCCCTGCTAATGCTTTCCTCTGTGTCTGGCTCCACTACAAGTCCTGTCTCGCTCTCTGGGTCCTCTTGCGACTCATGTCCCGAGGGGGCTGCGGCCCCTCTCACCTCTCTGGGCTTCCTGAGAGAGACTATCCCCCCGGCGGTCTCCCCTTCTCTGGGGAGCAGCCCACAGCACAGAGCCAGGAGAGCCACAGTCACAGCAACAGTCTGGCCCTTCATCTTCACGTCTCTGCCAGCTTCACCAGAACACCTCAGGACTTATACTTTTTCCTCAGCCTGGGGGTCCAACGTCCTTGTTCTCTCCTTTTTACTTAAGCAAATTGGCTGTAACTTAGCTATCAACAATCCAGTTTAACAGTACACCATAATGCGCACGAAAAAAAAAGAAAAAGAACAAAAAAAAGAAAAGCAATATGTCAGCCGCTCATTCCTTCCCACGCGCCCCAAACACCTTCACTCCAGTGTGGACGTTTCTGGACCAGAACTGGAAGCCGCAGCGTCAGCCAGACTCACACTCGCAGCAAGATACTGGGCAGGACTGAGATGGAGTGGGAGGGCGTAAGGACAGACAGACAGACAGGGAGGGAGCTCAGAGAGCGAGAGGGAATGAGAGAGATCAAACCAGCAATCCAGACAGAGGAATAGAATGTCCTTATTGCCATGGAGCTCTGGTCAGATGAAAAAATTAGGACCCCCACCCCGCCCACACCACTGGCGAACGAGTCAGAACAGGTGCAGTGTGCTCAGATGGGTGAGGGACTAAGACAGAAGGGGGGAGGGAGGTGACTTTATTGTGGCTCCCTGTCAAAGGGAAGGGTCCTGTTTAGCTTATCGGTTTCTCTTATCTCAATTCTGGCAGTAGAAGTTTCACCCTGTTGATTCACTGCAAAAAAACTGCAGGAATGGTGTGATTCCCAGGACACTGAATTCCAGAGTAAGGGAAGAGGAGGAGAAGGGGGAGTGAGAGAGAGAAGGTGGGGGAGGGCTATCTCTCTGTCTGTTTATCCACTAATAAGAAGAAGATGGATTTCAAAGAAAATCAAAACAATGAGGAGCAAAGGAACAGACATTCCTTGGGGCCTGTTGCTTGCTTTTCACTAGAAACTGGCCGTTTAACATGTTCTGTTCCATAATGCACGCTGGACCTTTCCTATATGGAGAAAACCTTCTGTTGGCCTCAGGGACTGTGGGGGAATACCCACAGACAAGGTGAATTATTTTAGCAGAAGAGAGATTTATACTTTTCTAGTGTTTTCCTTCTTCCTTTTCCTTCACCCCTCACCTTCTCCAAAGGAGTGACTGTCCAACACTGTATTATGACCAGCCTTTTCTTTGTAGTTAAAAGTCCATTTTATGGACATGGAAAAACGTGGCTTTATTATGTTTTTACAACTAAATTGTCAATATTAAAATGCACAACAAAAATGTGTTAATATGTCCTTAAGACTGCATTCAAGAAGAGTGCATTCAAGCTGTGTCAAATTAACTCTTTAGTTTATACTAACACTAAACACCAACACCCTACAATTAAATGTTTTTATTAACCACAACAGAAGGATGACTACATCTTTTAATAGGCATATTTTCTGCTCTTTCTCACTCATATAGGACTTCTTCTAGATAAGGATAAATCAGCTCCATAGCAAATAAGAAAATTATGTTTAGCTGGGATAGGGTATGATTCATCAAACATAATTATACAAATATAACGTAATAAACATGGACTCAACTCACACCTGAGTGAATGTAAAGGAGTCCTTCACCACCATGAACTTTATGTACATGTTGACCAACATTGGTGCCTGGAAAATATGTGAAATACTTGGCCTCTTATTTGAAACATAGCAGGCAGGACAGTGATAAGGACTGTCTATTAGCTACTATAAAGTGATATAATGGATTCTCAGTCCACACTACTCAAAAGCAGTCACTTACAAATGATTGATGGCATGTGTGAGCAGACTTTCGAAAATGACTAATTGGATGCTTAATTAGTTAGGAGGAGTTGCTTAGATTTTCTATATAGGTTTTGTATATGGGTTTGTTCTCTCCAACTATCTTGTTACTCTACACATATAGATGAAACCTACAGCGTATAATGCTTATAAATAAACCTAAGCCCATTCCTACTCTCAAACACTAACATACCTCCAATAAACAACAGTAAACAGGGTCAGATATATTTTCACTTAAATGCTCCAGGCAAATGTTTATAGGTCATTTCAGGCCTCAACTGAGCAGTGTTCAATAGTTTAGTTGCTAAGCATAACAGCCCTGAGGTAAATGTCAATGTCTACAGGGGCAGGAAACAATGACGTCAGTGAGGGAGAAAGAGAGAGAAATAGAGTGGAGGAGGGTAGAAGACGGTAAGAGGGAGAGAAAATTGCTGTATTCTAGAAGGCTCACTAGGTACAAATGGCAAAATATTTTCCACGCTCCCTCCTGCTTCTAATCTGTATAGTCTCACTGGACTGCATGGCAGTGCAACAGTCTTGCAGGACATATGACTCCCATTGAAGTAAATCAACAAAGGTTTTCTCATTATTTAATACATAATACGTAAGTGAAATGACATAAAATGAAAAATAGTTTGGAAAGCTGGGAATGTTCCTCAGAGATAGTCTAGGGAGCAGGTAATTTTTCCATCATATGCACTGTGATTCAGCAGGTCCAGTCATCTGACACTGTGGGACTGGAGCCATGACTGTGATTAAGCACAGATGTTCAGAGGCTCGACCAAGACCAAGACTCCTTAGGAAACCTCAACCTCAAAACCTTCTCCTCTCGTGTAGGTTGTAGGGCACATTGTTACCAACTCCTTTAACTGCCAATCCCTACACACATTTTGTTTAGTTTTTACATTGTACACAGTATGCTAATGGAGAATTGAGTGTTTTGGAAATAGAGAAACACTCACCCGAATATATGGATGGGAGAGTTGCAATGGCTTCTCACAAGTTATTTGTTTGCCTTGCCTCATGGAAATGTATGAGAAGTGCAGACTCAAAGCTCTTGCACTGGGTCTGGAGATTAAAGCAGGATGTAAATTGCAGGCTACTGCATATTTTATTTTTTTTACTGTTTACAACAACATGTCCTTCATGTGCTTATACACACATCTTCCTATATAGCATCCAAGGCTTGAATCTAGTCTGTGTTCTTTTATAGTTGATTGCTAGGCCAGTAGCCAGTATCGTGGAGATGGCGTGGAAATTATGCCATAATTCCATGATAAATAGAAAAAAGCAAGTATGACTTTTGGCTTCCGAATTTCATGTGACTCTATTAAACACAGATTTGGGTGATTGTTTACTTTTATGTATTCAAAAACCCTTTACAAGAAAACTTACAGTATACTTTATTCAAAAGAAGTACATCCCTCCTGTTGTCAACATACATCCCTCATAAAATCTTAGTTCTAGTAGCAAGTGAAACTCTGCATGCAGGTGACTAAATTGAAGTGGGTCAGAACCCATCTGATCATTTCAGTGTAAATATGATTGTACAAAGGTTTCATGAGCAAGCTGCTATCACAGCAAACCTCTTGGCACAGCACTGAATGTATACTTTTAGTAGTCAAAAGTTCAAAAATATCTGTACGTCACAGAAAGGAGTGTTTTATCTTATAAGAAATAAATGTCAGCAGATACTGCACATACGAGAAGCACTGCTGTATATGCTTAGAGCGCAGGCTAATTTCCACTGCAACAGAGTGAAAGTGTACACTCTAGTGGTTGAAATAGACCAAAGGCCCACTGCACATTAGACTGCAGGTATGACATAATGAAATCAAAATGGAGTCTTCAGAATAGTGAATAACACTGTGATGATGATGACACAAAACAAATATGTAATTTTAAATGGTGTTTATTTAGCTTTCTTTTCATACAATACATTTAATGTACAACAGCACATATTCTGAACTATCTCTCATTATAAAATTGGGCATCTACAATCAAGGTATAGTCATACAATGATCTGTGGGACAAGACAACAGCAACAGTAAAACACCTTAATATAAAGCGCAGGTTATTGAAAGATGTGTAGATGTGTTTTTTCTGAGCTACTGTGGAAGGCAGAACCTCGGAATCCTCCATTGAGAATACTTTGTCCTGCGTGGACCCGTTTTTCAAAACTTGTTACTGGATTCACAAATTATATGTACTGCAGGTACTCCAAGCAACAATCAATGCATAAAAATACAATCTCTTATATAACGGTGAAAATATCAGAGCTTTTTAATATAAGATAATACATCAGGCCTTGTTTGGATGCTAATATACCAAGGTCTGTGTGTACAGTATATATTATGACTGATACGCAAGACGTAAAACAATAGCCTATATTCTTAGAATTGTATGTGAATCCTTTTTTGTGCCTGTAGCTTTTAAGATTCATTTGATTTTTTTTTTGTAGTGTTAATCTGACACCAAACACTTAAACACAGCAAGAATATACTGTACTATCACTGAAGCCACAAGAAAACCAGCTTATATCAACATGATAAATATTAGCCAATTATAGATTGTTCAAAACCACTTATTTTCTAGGCAAATCAGAGCATATGTGGGCATTTATAATGTCTATAAATGTGTTTGTTTTAGTATACACATAACATTGACTGGCTTGGGATAAATGTATTATTATGTAGTGTTTCAGGTGATGACATAAAGTATTTAATTTGTCCAATTTGAATGGCAGAGAAGGCCTACAGTAGGTACAACAAACAAAATTAGGCTAAACAATACAACAGTGAGGCTCTCAAAGAAACACCAAGAAAAAGGAGAGATTTGTCTCATATTGAGGTAAGCAATGTGTTTTAGTATAATGCCCTACTGACAATCATACAATTACAATCATTCTCATACAATTACAATCATTCGTATCTATTTACAAATGTCCTGATTCACATGCACTGTACTGCTCCTTTGATACGCATTTAATAAAAGTTAAATGTCAGATCAAATTCACAATGCAATTTAGGGTGATAAGGGGACTGACTCAATGAAACCTGGTTTACAAGGTGGGTGATAATTAGCATTATGGCTATTGAAGAAGGCCTGGTTATCCCCCATTGCAAACCCTATACATAACTATTCAACATTCTACAAAGAGTGCAAATTTTGCTGTTCAACCGTAACACTCAAACAATTGGCAGAATTACATCAGCTCACTTTTGAAAAGTAGGAATTGTTAAATAATAGAGATGGCAATAAATAAACTACAGGTAATGATGTGAAAAGACCCCATGTCTATACTTCTATACATCTATTAGGCCTCTATGTTTGTGTGTTGTGTTTGTGTTAATAATTTCAAAAAGTCTCTTCTAGGGGTACCGGTTCACAGAAAATTGACAAAGCTTAGTGTGGCACAGTGGCACGAGTAAAGGAAAACAGGAACAGCGCTCTAAGCCACATGGTACCACTAGTTCTAAGCACCATTTATCCTCTTAGAAGACAACGATGAAGCCCGCGTCCCTCCAAAACATCCGTACAACAGTTGAACCAGCTAAAATGTGTCTTCTATTCAAGGCTCAATGCAAGCGTGAATTATGTAATAGTAGTAATAGTTTGCAAACTGATTTGATACTACAGACTGCAGCAGAGACGTAACATTTACAAGCTTAACCAAGAGGAGGAGGCTATTGGATGCTACAGTGCTAGTGCTACCTGAACATGCTACAGATTGAGACTACAATGACGGGAGGTGGTTCCACATCAGCACAAAGCAGGAACCAGATTTGCAGAGCATTTCCACAAACAAGGTCAAAGAGGCCGCCGGAGCCATAATTTGTCCATAAGAAACACAAGCAAACAGAAGGATGTGTTGTTTGTTTTAGTTTTAAGTCTTCTTCTCTTGCTCAGAAGTTCCATGTTACGTTTGAAAATGGAAAAAGTACCTTAATTTGGAGGGGGTGCTAAAGCTGGGTTTATAGTATACTGAAAAAAAAATATGCCATCTGTAGCCTGGTCCTGCCATACAACACACACACACACACACTTGCTCATTTTTACATGCACACAAACCCTGAATTTAGCAACGATTTCATTCGTCACACAGCACTGTTTTTGATTATCACTGAATAAGAGCTGGAATTGCATACTGTACCATACATCTCCTAAGAGAGGCACCCTTCATCAATATCGGTTCTCTCATACATACAACAAAACTTAATTAACTTTTACTTATTTTTAAATAATCACATGCTCTCTAAAGGAATGTATAGGAAGTTATTTTCAGAACATAAACATCTTTAATGGTTTCACCATGAGGTGTCAAGGAATAGTTCTAACTTCTTCCTGAATTCAATAATAAATAAATCCTTATCATTGTCGTGCTGCCAATCAATTCACCAACAAAGTTATGGGGTGCATCTATACAGAACAGTGCAGCTATACAAATTAGTTATGACAGCGGTCCCTGTTCGTACCAAGGACTAAAAGTATTATATTTTTTAAATATTTAAAATATATACCCCAACTATTAATAGGGGTCTCTGATCTATGTTATTAAACTACTACGGAATAGTCCAGACAGCTCAGGTTAACCAGAACACAATTCCTGGAGCCAAAAGCAACCTGGATGTAACTAGTACACTGGGATTAGAGGAGCAGAGAGCATGTCCTCTACATGTGACATGAACAGAGGCGTTCTTTATATGCAGCAGACCTTTAAAGGAGTGGTCTAAATTGCACTCCTAGACCAATCATTAATATATATTATAGCCTCCTCTGAAAGACACTATAGGGACACAGATGTGCACATTACGGTACAGATTTCTGGTATAGCATGGCCAGAGTTTTGTTGGCAGCTACTGGTTTGGCTGCTCTAACCACAGTGCAATTATTAACTTTAATGGTGTTTTGTGACATCTTGTACTGGCCGCCATTGGGTGTGACTTTTCAGAGGATTTTGTAGGGCTGAGTAACAGGTCCTCAATATGGGGCTATAGGGGTCCTCATTCCTGCTCTCCAGAGTAAGCATCTCACAAAATACAGTAGGAGATAAGCACGGACGCATACAAGCACACGCACTCTCTCCCTTTCTCTCTCTGACACACACACACACACACACACACACACACACACACAGTCTAGCTTAGATAAGTCTGGCCTCTCCCTCCATGTCTGGCTGTAGATCACACACTCCTGTGAAGTGCATCTCCTTTCCCTTGCTTCCCGGCCCCATCCCAGCACTGGCTCCTTGCTCCCCTAGGCTAGGCGAGGGCTGTTGGGCTGGGGGTTCTGGAGAAACCCCCCGGCTGACTCCTCCTGACCGCCTCTCCTTAAGGAAGACCTCAAGACGACGCAGCATCTGCTTGGGGTTCTTTTTGGCAAACAGCTCCACCTCTGGAGAGGAGAGAGTGCAGCAGTATGACAATCTGGATCACAGCAATGAGGTCCACATTAAAAGCTGCACTGGATATCTTGGCAAACATGAAGCCATGAAACAAAGTTGCACTTTGTATGTTTCTGAAAGCTAACATATTACTTTCAGGAGACCTATTATATTTTATTGTGGTTTTTGGCTGCAATTGCAAATATCCGTTTGAATGTAGCATTTTCCATTTACGTCAGGCACAGCTGTATCTTCTGCAACATAAACTCGCTTCCTGATACACAGATCCAGTACATCTTCTATATCAGTAAATCCAATGGGTCTCATGTTGGTTTCACTGGGAAGATATCCCATGCAACTTAAAGTGGATTTCAGAGTGACTTGGTGGTCATGATCATAACAAAGTACAGCATTTACCTTTCAGTACAAAGCCAGAGTCGGAAATAGTCTTCTGTTGAGTCTTCCACAGCTGGTACAGGTGCAGATATGTGGCAACGTAGAACTCGTTCAGCACACCGACCACCTGCTGACGGCGGTTACACTCCCTAATATACAGAGAACGGGTGGATTGGAATACATGGTGTATCTATACAGTATGATAAATTATAATAACATCAGTAGGAAAGGTTGTGTAATGCAATATATTCTCCCATGGGCATTTTACTGAAAAATGTTGTAATACCTTTAGATTAAAATAATAAAACTAGATTTGAAATAAAATACGAAAACCATCAGTCTTCCAGTAAACTGTCAGGGAGTCCCAACCTGCTGAGGAAGAGGACAGGGTGAAAAAGGTGAAGGAGTGGCTCACTTGGACAAGGCTTCCTCTCGCAGTGTTTGCAGAGCAATACGGGTCATGTTGATTGACATCACGCTGAACGGAAAGTTCTGGAACCACAGATTGCAGGAGCATGTATTAAAAACTACGAACAACTGCAGTCACAAATAAAGCAAAACAGCAACTTGTTTTCTAAGCACAAACAACTTCTGACATTTTATCTGCGTCTTAAAATGATCTGCTGATACCTGTGTAGGATGTTGTGAGAGCTTATAGATGTCTCGTGCCAATGGTAGGGTCTCCGGATCCATCACAAAGTACAAGATATGCATCAGTGCCAGGAAACCAGTGCCACGCAGATCAGTGGCTGGGTCGGTACCTTGAGGAAACACCAACACTTACCACTGCTAAGGTTACAGGTGGTAACCTTAGCAGTGGTACCATGGCGTACACTTGGTGTGTAAAAGCGACTAACCCTGGAAGCCAATGTTTTCCCAGTGGGCACCGTAGCGAGGACAATCCAGCCTGCTACTAATCAGCCTCTTATAGATGGTCTGGAGGACACGCATGTGCACTGTCTGGTTGTTGTCTAGAGAGCCTATAGGCCACACACACACATACAACAATGAGAAGAATAAGCAATCTGATTTGTCTATAACAGACAATAGGATATGTAAGAAAAGATTAGCAGGGTGCAAGGAGGTCACTTTGTGCGATGGCAAAAACCAGGTCCCTCTCTTCCAGGAGTTCTCGGTGCAGTCGCGGTGGTCCAAACAGGAAGTGTGTGATCGCAGCAAGACCTGTTCTCCGAATGGTGGGCTGGATGCTTTTCTACAAAAAGGAGAAGGCATATTTCTTTTTTTATCCTTCGTAAAAGCCATTATTGTCATTCCAACAAACATCATGTATTGATACACACATATGAAACCCCTTTATCACTTGAATTTTAACATTTCTGAAACATTTCTAATACATCATGTTACATGTTACAGCACAAAGCAAAAAACTTTTTATTGCAATGCTTTAACTATCTCATTCATATCTGTCTCAATTGCTTTGTGTCTATGCCAATCAGGCTAGCATATACCCACCTCCAAAATACGCCCATTGGCCTAACAAGTTACCACACTACATGCACGCACACAAGGAGAGACAACTGCTGCACAGATAACAAAATGTATCTGGTGGTATAAATCCCCTTTATCCACACGAGGCATAAGCCTTACCAGCACTTCCCCAAAGTCAGTTGTCTGAAAGTACTGCAGGGCTTCATTGAAGGAGATGAGTGGGGTTGGGCATGATTCCTCTGAGAGAGCTGGATGAGAAGTAGAATGCAATTTTACATTAGTAAAAAGGTAAAATCACGAACACCTGCTAATGATATAATCATAAGAAAACGTTTAAACAGTTGTTAACACTGCAATGACGAACGATTTGATGTTGTTGGCAATGTGTTGCCATCATGTTTGTAGATATTCAAATGATAAAATAATCTATGAAAACTGAGTTTTCATAGATTGTTATTATTATTATGTCATATATTATAGATCATAGAGTATTATTAATTAAAAGATAATTCGTCAATTATTTCAGTTATTAGATTACTGTGGCCATAAAACTGTATTACATAAGGCCAGACTAGGAGGTCTATCTCACCTGGTTGGACACACTCCAGAACCTCCCAGTCTTCTCTGGCCTTCTCCAAGCCTGCATTCTCCTCTGGAAAGAGAACACACAATGGAGAAGGAGCACGATCTAACTCATTCAGCTATCTCTTAACACCTACACATGCACAGGCCTCATTTGCTACAATGCACAAACGTGATTCTGTGTGTCAACTGTTCCCTTTTCTGACTAACAGAGCTGCATCATTCACAGAAAAACCCCTCTGATTGCTCCCAGCCAGCAATCTACACTCCTGGGGGAGGCCTTACCTACCTTATCAGCTCTCTTGTATCTAGGAGACATAGAGTTATTCCTCTGGGCAAAGAAGAACGTTAGACAGATGATAGACTATGTGTATATGTGGGTGTTACCTGAGGCCTTAGGCTGGTCACCTCCTGCTACTAGTGTCTGCAGAAGACCATTCTGCTTCAGTGCAGAAATCTGGAGAATTAGAATATAAAAGGTGAATACTGAAGATGGAGGACCATGCAGGCTGAGTGAGAACTCGAGAATAAAGCAATAACTCACTGGCAGGGATCTGAGTGGTGCACTACCATTAGTGTGATCTTTGGCATTATGACCTATTATCAGCCCATTTGCCACCTGAGTACAAACAAACAGGTTAATCAAAACTGGGGGATTGCAGTTAAAGATTTAAGGTCTAATGTAATAGTTGCTGTACTTACAGGCTTATGGTTGCTGTAACCATTGGTGATATCCTCTAATGGTTTACATTCATGGGAGAATCCCTTTAGAACCTGCAGCAATACAGAGCAAATGCTTCTGACATGTAGGAACAAACATCATCACATTAACAAAACATACCAGAGAACTGCTGCCATTTCAACAATATCCCATTTTTATATGAAATTATTCAATACAAGACTGAACTGGTTCTATGAAAATAATAAGATAAGAATTTTTTCTAAATGTATTATAACTGTGTTCATAAATCAATTCCGACTTAATATCAAAGAAAACATAAACACAAATGGATAGTAGCCATGATGCAGGCTGCTCTATCAATTGGCACTATAACAACAAACCAAGCATAGGGAGCACAATGTTTAGTTAAACAACTAAAACAGAACTGCTCCAAACACAAAGGCTTCCCATTTTTATGAAAAGATACAAGACACAAAACAACTTTGCATACAGTTCACAGGCCAACATATGAATCTAAGGGCTGAATAAATGTAATCAATACGACAACAATATACTGTATCCAACTGCCAGCTTTCACTTTGTGGTCCAACAGAGCCGGTGTCAGCATCAGCAACTGTAATGTGTCGTTATCGAAATCTTCTGTGAAGCCAAGCCCTATTGTTGGTGTAGATCAAGTCATTACACTGGAGGCAGCCTATGTTGAATTACCTCTGCTGTGACGCCAATGTCTCCTTCCATTGCATATGTTTGTGTTTCCTGGCAAGTGTATTCCAAATGCTTCCTTCTAAAGGCCTTTGGGGTCATGGACTGAGAAGAGGAGCTGATGCAAGGACCAACATGGTTTTTGTAGTGTGCCTTCTCTACTGACAGCAAATGTATGTGCTCCTCATCTCCTAACTCAGTATACATTGAGGGCCAAATGTCCACGGTCAACAGCTTGTCATAATTAAATAGTGTAATGTTCAACAGATATCATCCAAGTCATGCTCCGAATGGTCATCAAGAAGTCTTGCTTTTCAGTGTAAAAGGTACAGGTGTTTGAAGAGATCAATGTGGGGTTTTGACAGGAGCTTAGTTCTATTAGGGTATTTTCATTAGATACATCCTGGATGCATGACAAGTAGAAATGTACAGGTGTTCTACTTCATCTCCTCCACAAATATGTTTGGCCAGTGGGTTGTCTTATGTGCCCCATCAAAAGCACACGGGGGCTAGACAACGACATTGCTTGACAGGGTGGGCTCTTCCTATTAAAGGCTATTCATATCATTTGGGACTTGAGATGGATCTAAAGAGCATTGATGTGCCAACACAGTGCAGCCGTTCAACTGTGTAAACCAAATGTGTTAAGTCGACAGCCTACGTGCACATTTAATGCACGAAATGCCAAATAAGGATTATGTCATAAAGGGTTGTATGAACAGTCTTCAATACGAAATAAACAGTCTTCAATACGAAGTCCAAGCAATCAGGAATCTGCACAGTAAACAAAAACTGATGATTAAGTTGAGAAAATCTAAACGGATAAACAGAACATTAATACATTAATAGATTAATATAACGTATGCATAAAACGAATTAAGTTGAATAATGTGTATATTCAAGTAGTCATGTTGTTTCCCAAGTGTTAACCATTTTGACAGTTGTTAGCACAATCTCTGAACGCTACCAACGTAACGTAGCCAACTGTTAGCAGGCTGCCTCATACAGTATCAGTCCAGTATAATGTTAGCAATCTAGCTAGCATTAGTTAGATACCAAAGCAACGTACTGTTATAGCAAATACAACAACGTAAGCAGTGCTAGATCGCATACATGGTTTGCACATGGACGTTTTAAAAATCCAAGGAATTTTCGTTAAAAGTGCAGTACTGTAACCATATCACGAATGTAGTGCGATTAAGAAGTTAAGTGTGATACAGTCCGTTACAGTACTGTACTGTAAAGTACAGTACATTACTATAAGAGATGCAGCTCTAGCAAGCTAGAAACAGTAACGTTACGTTAGCTCTACAGTGCTGTGCAGTAACTCTATCGGGGATGGAATCTGGTCCACAACCAGACAGCACCACAATACGTTACTAGGATAAACCCCAGAATGATAACACATTTTCAGTGTAAGATAACTTAAATCTACATTTAAACCGGTTGCATCATATGGCCCCCTGATACATACTATGCCATGTAAATTACCGGTATATGATAGTACCTCAATTAGTGATTCTTTCTCCCTCCAATCTCAGCTTGCTTCCCTTCCCCCTGTCCGTGGCCACCATCCAAAGTAATGTCAAATGCATCTTGGGAATTGTGGTTTCCTGGTTAGCCTTAGGTTCATTACGTCATTGCTCTGTTTTTCTCTCTCTCTCCCCCTGCTCTATTTATGAAATGTAGGCTTGTATATGCGAAGCTGATAATATAAGATAATGAACATATAACGACATATGACACATACCGTATATTTTATCTTTAGAAATCAATGTTGCCTAGTAGGCTGATTCCCATAACGGTTCTCTTTGCAGCATACAGTACTAGGGAGGATATCTGCTCTATGCCTCTAATGATGACCACTCCTATCAAGGGACATGATAATCTCTTTCCGACTCACATTATTTGATATGCGATAACGTTTTTGTATTTTTGTATGGCTGCAGATTGGGTTTGCAGTGAGGTGACCATGAGGGAGGGGAAACTGTACAAAACAGCGTATGGATACTGGATGGATAAAATTATTTAACTAAGGCTATATTAGTGTAAGATTCAGTATGACTGGTAGGTTGTGTGCTTGTGCATGACATTTATCATATTAAATTAACTGGCCATTGTTTTATGGAAGCTTCTAGTCTGCACTAAATTGTTCTAAACTAGTTCTCTCTTATCTCAATGTAACCCCTGTAACATTATTTTCAGTGAAATATCAACTTTGCAAACCAGCCCTAAACTATTCCACTGATGTTTACATTCTAATAGTAAGCTACTGTAAATCCACACATGTACTTTGATTTTCTAAATAGGGCAAAATTATATTCAGAACAGATATCCAAGTATGCCTAATCTCTTAGTGATGTAAGAAAGATTTCCATATAGTAGTTATACAATATAATTGTATTTGTCAGAATACGATTTAATGAATATCTGCCACAATAGGAAAACATTCATCTTCACATGAATGCCTTTATACCCCCTTATACTCAAATCTAAGAAAATGAACGGTTCTCAAACATTTTCGATCAATTCATTTTATACAGAGTAGGAAAATGTTACGCTGGCTAGACTAATTGAGGACAGACTTCCTATTTGGCCCATTAGGTCACTACTTCATCTTGGAGAATGTGTTCGCTCACACAAACTGTTCACTGCTGGCCTCTTCACACACGTGAATAGCCAAACACCTGCTCACCTTGGTAAATAGCTTTTTATTATTAATTTTTATTAAATTTTTTTACTTTGTTTTTCAAATGACATTTTGAATTCCCCAATCTCTACCATGTGGAAAATACATGCAGTGTCCAGAATGAACAAAACATTTCTGAAGAAAATACATTCAGATGCTTTCAGCATCCCCCCTTCTTCATTCATTCTTGTGTTAAAACTTTTAGTAAATGTTTTAATAGGAGCCTCATCTAAGAAATATGCAAATGATATACAGTAGCAATCATTTATTTATCTTGCATTCTGTCAGAGTTGCTGTCTCATTGTGCCAATAAATACAACATTTTAAACATTTCAAAGTGCAAATTCACAACAATTGGAAGGACAATAAACAATATTATTATTGTAAAGAAGCAAGACGATAGGTTGGTGTAATGGCTTAATAAGTGTCTGAATGCATCCTTGCTATCCTAGGGTGATTTGTGGAGCCTGGCCAGATGGAGGAAGGATTTTGTTACTGAAAAAAGTATGCAAAGTCAGGACAAAATCAACTACAGTATCTACATGATATATAGAGCAATTCATCTTTGACATTTTGTTTGTTGTGACAGATATAATAACATCTGTGTTCAGTCTCTTCTGGGTCCTCTCAGTAGTTATTACGTGATTTTTCAGATTTTAACTGTGCAGGACTATAGGTTGCAGCTCTGCCAGAGTTTACTGTACACTAAAGAGCTGTGTTAGCAGGCATGAGACATCTCCATGGAAACATTATTGGCCATCCTTTGTCTGAGGTGGTTGGCAAAGTCCACTTGCGTCTGGGAGAGTACTTTGTTTATAATAGTCTTTGGGATCCAGCCCTGTGTAAAACAAAAGTCATGATTGACTGGCATGCATATGGTTAATGAGCTTCATTATATTAGCTAAATTGATAGTGTTTCAAATTAAAATTGGTTTGAATATCAAAATAAAAATGTTCATAGAAATTGTATGATTTGTAATTACATACTGTACCTTAAGATCTATACTTAGTAACCAAGTGAACTTGGTCTTATTTGGGTCTTCAGCAGCAGGCTTCAAAACTATACAAGTGGGCCCATTCTCTGCTCTAAAAAAGTATTATTTTCATTATTATGTGCAGTACATCAAAGGTGATTTCATTATTGTCGCATTCATCCAAATTTCCATCCACCCATCACACACATCCATCATGTACATATTACATGATGGATTAATATCGCACATCGAACGTAAACAATGTGATCTCTCTATACCCCACAAGTTCATGTCCACACACTAAATACACAGATACTCATCTAAAACACATGCATGAGATTTTCTCTGGCTTACCTTACGACACCCCTTTGTTCAGGCATTTCAGAGTGCTGAGTAGACATCCCTGCCAGGAAGCATGTGGAACCACGCCGTTTGGTACAGCGGACACTGACAAAGTCCCGCGGGCCCACCACATTTCCTGGGGTCTCAGCTGATACCTCATGGGTAACCATGGTGTCCTGGCCAATCTTCTGAAGGATCTAGCAGAACAGAAAACACATTAAAAACTTTCACTGGATACATGGAGATTTCTTATATAATGAATGAATTAATGCTATGTTTCAATCTTTTAAAGTATACTCTTTATGTGCATATACAACAAGCTGACATTGCTGATGTTGTGTGCTAATAGCTGACCTTGACTTGTTTTACATTGGGGTTCCAGTCCCCCATTTGTTCCATTTTGTTCACCAGTTCTCCATAGAGGCTGTCTGGAGGCTGTTCCAGCATTACCTCCAGCTTAAACACCTTTCCAATATCTGGCAACACTTTACTTAGGACTTTGTCACCATTTGCCTGAATATAAAATAAAGAGAGGATTTACCCTCACCTATGGTCATGAAGGTTGGATCATGACCGAAAGAACAAGATCGCGGGTACAAGCAGCCGAAGTTGGTTTCCTCAGGAGGGTGGCTGGACTCTCCCTTAGAGATAGGGTAAGAAGCTCGGCTATCCAAGAGGAACTCGTTGAATGGAGCCAGTTGAGGTGTTTGGGCATCTGTTAAGGATGCCCCCTGGGCGCCTCCCTAGGGAGGTGTTCCAGGCACGTCCAACTGGGAGGCCTCGGGAAAGACCCAGGACAAGGTGGAGAGATTATATCTCCACACTGGCCTGGGAACGCCTCGGGATCCCCCAGTCAGAGTTGGCTAATGTGGCTCCAGAAAGGGAAGTTTGGGGTTCCCTGCTGGAGCTGCTGCCTCCGCAACCCGACCTCGGATAAGCGGTTGAGGTTGGATGGAATACCCACACATTTAATCTCCCCATCACGTTAGTACCTTTAGTCCAGCATTGATTGTGTTTTGGCTAGTTGGTACTCACCGCTACAATCTCAGTGGTCCAGCCGTCCTGTTCACTGAGAATGCTGATAGCTTTTTGTAAAGCATCCTCGCCCTGCTTCATGTAGGACATCTCCAACTCACTGTACCCCTCCTCCTCTTGAATACGAGAACCTTTAAGCATAAGAATGTTTCTCAAAAATGCTGTAACAATGTCTCACTACATAAAAGCAAATAATGATCAAACATTGACCTTAGTATTAACATTGATGAACTTGTTTACTTATTGCTTTGGCAATATTGCTACTGTACATCTGTGATAGGCTAATTCAAATACATCTTAAAATGACATGAATAGCAAGGAACAAAAATTACTTACTAAGAAGTGAGCTTCTTCGGTGGACTTGGCTGATCCAGTTACTGGGACCTGGACCTGCCAGTCTGTTGAGTTCATGGTGAATGGCCACCATAGCATTCTTTCTCAAACCTAGATGCACAGCGAGGAAAATACTTATTGCAGCAGTCCATTTCAGATACCACAAAGCCTATACCTCTAACATAAAGGTATCTTAATAGCTACAGAAATTGATTGGACCATCATTCAAAAAGGAGAAATTAAGAAAATTTTCTGGTTGCTGTTATTATATTAAAGACCGATTTACGCTTCTGCGTCGAGTCAATACGGAGACTGTAGAACATTTTTCGGCAGCGCGGACCTGTGCGCTTTGACTGCGCATGCGAAGCAGAGGACAACATTTCTTTCAATCGAATCTAATCATTTAGGCTATACCAGGATTGTCAAACGGAGAAATTCTGTGCATGTACAGGAGGACGTTGCTTTAAGATCCATAATTCCAAAGCATTCTGGCATATGGGCTTGCATCCACAAGACAACTGTTAGTGCCTGCGTCGACGGACGCGTAGTCACAAATCTTTGGTGAGGTGCGCGTAATGGCGCAGCGTACGCGGCTACAGGGTACGGACAGCCCTCATAGATGAAACGCAGAAGCATAAATTGACCTTAGGCGGCCAACTCACCTGTCATGTTCCTCGTATGACGGTAGGAGATACCAGCACATAGTTTGAAGGTTGCAGGCAGCATTTTAAAAATAAGTTTGTATAGCTTTTGGAAAATATAAAACGTAAGAATTAAATATATTCTAGCAAATGTAAATAGGCTACTGTGAAATTAATTTAAGGGAAATAGTGTATAAGGCAGTGTCTTGCTGAGAGGAAGTAGCATTCTGACGGTAGAATTGTTTGTGTGTGGCTATATAAGTGCCTGGCCTACAAGGCCACAGTGCTATCATCATGATAATCCGGGAGATAAACACAGACATCACCCCAACGTCCAGATGACCGTGTGACCAAGGCTGCCTCTCAGGCACTGCGAGTATGTCTCAAACCGTCGTAAACACAATGTCTGATAACATCCAGTGCCCATGCCCACGCCTGTGTGCGCACAGACACGCACTTTGGGTGTCTGTGCTTACACATGTCTGTGTACAGACATGAACATATTACCAGTGACACCATCTTTCTGATGATGAGAACATAACACTCCAAGCTGTCAGTTAAGAGTTAAGTGTCAAATACTACAAACAGACAATAGATTGCCTATCTAACCCATTGTCACCCTGCTCCAAAAATACATTCACACACATGTAAACACCTTTACATTATTGTAAATGTGAATTTACAGACATACCAAAGATAGACATGACTTATATCAACACTAGAGTAGTGTCAGTCAGATTGATCCACCAAGGTATGTTAATAGTATGTTTTCCCAAGGACCATGCATGTTTTGACAACCTTCCCACTTCCATCCCAAACAATCTAACAACAATATTGCCTCAATGAGTCGCACGTCAAACGTGAACCAAGAGTCAACTTGATCTCACCATCATTGGAACAAGTCATGAGGGACTCAGGCCTTCTAAAACATAAAAAAGTGAAAAACACTAAGAACAGATAAAATCCTGGCGATTTATTGAAGTTGCCTTAACCCACAACCTGCTGTCCCTCTGGCATGCTGGCAATATAGATGTATTCATTTCTGGCCTTATTCAGGGTGAGTCCTCTCATTTTAAATGGGAACATACAGACCCAAATGATGTGTCAACCTATAATATATATTTAATGATATATATATTTATTTTATGAAATATATTTATATATATATTTGATGAAATCTTATGAAATAAATAAATAAATATATATATATATATTTCTTTTTTACATTGAGCTTAAAATATCAAAATAGAAACCTCATGTACAGGAATTGTGTTGGACTACTAGTTTGATTAATTTATTACCTTAAAGATCATGATAGAAATATTTGCATATAGAAGCATTTTTTATTATAATAACACGGTAAATGCCCATTGTTGTATATTTGCAGTAAATAAAGAATAAAAAAGACAAGACTCTTGGCAGTACTGTGGAGTGCTCAGACCAGCACAGGGTTTATTGAGAGTTGGACACAGTGGGTTTGGCATTCACATGCACTCAGCATCTTACTGTACATCACAGCAGGAAGGGAGAATCCCTGTCTTTCAGTTCCTCTTCATACCTTCTTCCCCTGTAGTTCATATGTATGTATGTATGTATGTATGTATGTATGTATGTATGTATGTATGTATGTATGTATGTATGTATGTATACTTGTTCCCTTATAAAAACAAACAGAGCATGACTGTGGGCAACGTCTGGGAGATAACAGGGAGGCACTTCAGTCAGATTCTGATTATTTATCATATAAAGTACAAAGGAAAGAAATCAGGCCTGTATGTACTGCATGAACCAGCTATCATTCCTTCACATAAGAACATACCACATTCTGGGGGGAAACAAAACATGCAGAAGAGAAAGTTCTATTCTTCCTTTTTGATTGGATGTGCTACTGTAAAAAGGCCACGTCTCTATATGGTGTTGTGTGATTCTGCAGTCATCCTCACATGTAGGTACAAATTAGTCTGAACACAGCTTGTATGTTTCTGTATGATGTGTCCCTGGTTGACAATGTGGGAAATAAGAGGAATACCCATTAGATTGTTGAGGCATATTGAAACTCATGCAAAACCATAAGTGTAGGCTGGGCACCAGACAACAGCTATGCAGCAATATTTTGGAAGAGAAAAAAAGCTTGTGACAATAGTTAGGATACGACAATGTGCCTTAATGGCCAGAGGTAAAACATGTTTACAGTTTATGAAACTGCATGACATTATTTCATTTTATGTCACTCCATGGGGACTGTGCAGATAAACTTAATGTATACAGCATATCCGCTAGGATGTCACACTCCACATAATCTCAAAGTGAAACTGTAAACCAAGAGAGGATGCAGGGACGGTGTGATGTACACTATACAATGTCAGTAGAATGAGGTATTGAAAAGCAAGCAATATACTGTAGCTGTTCATACTTACACACTTGTCCATGCAATGAAAACACAACACAATTCTCACTATTCTGTGTATGCGTGTGTGAATGTCTTTGTATACGTGTTTGTGTATTTAAAGCAATATCATATGTCTGCAAGCTTCAATTTAAGAGAATGAACTGTATAAAACAATGGAACAAGTTATTCGCAATCTATTCATTGGCTCTAAATGACACCAAAACAGTCCAAACCCAGCAAATCAATATGCTGACAGGATCTAAGAACTATAGTGTATCTTTGGCCTGAGTGTATGCAAGGCAATGTACATTGTGTGTCGAGGTTGCTGAGGTGATAGATTTTATGTTTTTAATGTTTATGAATGAGCTGAGGTATGGCAAGAGGAAATACTAAGAGGAAATGTGTACGAAAGAGCAGATAGAGTGTAGATGAGGAGATGGAGATGAGAAGAAAACAGGGCAGAAAAACACAGTGAGTACTTACACACACACACACACACACACACACACACACACACATTTTCCACCGAGACCCCATCTTCTATTTCCCTGTGGTGGTCCTTCTTAGACAGTGGATCCCCTGAATATTTTGCTTTTTTAGCTTGTTTACTTTACTGTTATGTCAATATCAGTGGCTCTGTACTGTAGTCCAATCCTGAGGGTAAGAGAGGTTTTCTGAATATTTCCAAAAGTCTGTAAAATTGAGCAGTCCACTACAAATGCCCAGTCTCAGGGCCCGGTGTTGGTCAGCTTAAACCTCTGGATGGACCATTGGGTTTAGACAAGCTGTCTCCGGCTTCTACCCAGGCCCAAACGTAAACCAATCAGCAGTAGGGAAGCCCTTTGAGCACCTTCCCTTTTTGTGTGCCTGCACACTGCTGCTTCACCACTAGGGGGCAGAGTTGGACATGGAGTCCACAGAATTTACACTGGAAGACTGCACACGACTGTGGACTATAGACACCTCTGGGTGCTACAAAAGAGAGAGAGACAGAAACGTATAGTATCGTACAATTGTATTGAGTGTATGGGTACATGAGTGTGTGTGAGTGTGTGTGTGCGTTGGTGAGTAGAGGGTTGTGTCGTCTTACATGCCTCCTGAAGATCCTGTCCAGCAGGCTGCGGCGGGGGGGCTCTGGGGGCTGATTCCAGTCCAGATCTGGAGGTCTTGTTCCTTGAGGTCCAAAGACATTCAGATCACTGAAACATTCGGTCTCTATCATCTAAAAGAGAAGAGACCAGAAGAGACAAGATAAGGAGAGGACTTTGTGCCTTTCAGCCATCCAACAAAGTCCGCTTTGCTTATTTATAAATGTCAAATTAGGCACACACTTACTTCATTCTGCCATGGGATTGAAACACTGCCTGTAGCAAACTTGGAGTAGAAGTCATTGTCAGTTTGGTCCAAATTGACTCCCTTTACTGTGGAGAACTGCTCTATGTCCAAAACATCCTTACAATACACTGCCCGGGGCTGAAAGAGAGCAATGTTCAGCACAAAAACTAAAATCATGGGAAATACAATTATATACTATAGGTATGTTATATAGGTATTTCAACACATCATAATAAAAGTATGTGGGCTGTACTTACATCAGGCACAAAGGAAGGCTCCAGTATTCCGGCCTCAAGTCTCTTAAAGTTTATGTTTTTAAAGAAAGAATTGGCTTTAACACCTGCTGATCCCTCTGCTTGGCACCCAAGCCTCTGCTTAGGGTCTTTGGTCAGCAGCTGAATGGGTTAAAATGGAGATACGGTGGAAATGAGGACATATTCAGGCCTCACAACCAACCACCCACCCACACTCCCAATCATCCATCTATCCATACCATCCTACAAATGGTCTTAGTGTCCTCTGTAAACTTGTCATTGTACTCTTCCTCTTCTTCCTGCACCCTCTTCTCCACTTCCTCCCGTTTCACTCGTTCCTTGCGTGCACGAAAAGGTGATCGTCCAGCAGTCATCTCATAAATGAGGCACCCCAGCCCCCACCAGTCAGGACTCATTCTATACTTTTCGTTATTTATCACCTCTGGAGCTGGAAGAAGCGGGGATGTGTTAGGCTAAACTCCCCATGGTAGACATTAAATGCATTTCTTTGTTTTTGCATCTTACCCATGTAGCCGACTGTCCCTACCCGTCCTCTAATGGGTTCTCCTTCGGGCACTTTGATGGCCAGTCCTAGGTCAGAAATGCGGATGTGTCCTATTGCAGAGGTAAGGGGGAATCAGTATCTATCAATCAATCAATCAATCAATCAATCAATCAATCAATTATAACACTTTTCATACAAATACATGTAACACAAAATCATTAAAAACAATACAAAATCATTAAAAACAATACAATACACCAGGGAAAACAGAACATCAAGCCCAAACATCCGGAGTTCCATTCCCACCATCCACCATAAAGTGTGAGACGGGCTTATCTCAACTGAAGACATACGTTTTCCTCACAGATTAAAAATGCAGTATGCAGTATTAGTGGAAAATTGATTTTAGCAACAGAACAGGACTTTGATCAAAGCAAAGTTAAGTTTTAATCTCACCGTTGTCATCTAAGAGGATATTCTCCGGTTTCAAATCTCTAAAAAGGAACAGGATATTTAATATATTTAAAAATATAATCCTGTAATGTTATTTTGAGGATCTATGTACAGGGCTGGCATCCATTAATATTGTATCCATTAATAAATCATATCTGCAAGATGTTGATTGAGACAATTAGATTCAGGTAAAGGCATTAGGTTGTGTTCACACCTAACTTAAACGCACTGGCTGGAGTGCTTTTAATGCAGATAAAACACTGGTGGAATTTTTTCCCAAAAAGCAGCTCAAAGCATCTTTTGTCACTAAAAGCTACTGTAAAATTTTCGCAAGAATATTTAACAAAATGTCTAGATGGAGACGACTGTAGTGCATTGTGCTCAGAAACTAATAATACTAATGTTCTACAGACAGCGGTACTTTCGCCATTATCTTTTCAGTTGCTTACGGTTGTTATGGGAAACACCAGGTCTCACTACGCAACTTGTGATTGGTCAACTGTCAACAAAGCATATGATGAAGGGCATTTTTTTCCTCAGAAGTTCAACTTTTTTCAACTGAAAAAGAAGCCCAGAGCTGCAAAAAAGAGCGCCTGTGGCAGTGCTTAATTTAAACTCTCATTGCGCATTTAAAAACCGCGCCGCTCCATAGCATAATAATGTAAAAAAGAAGCCGAGAGCAGTAAAAAAAGAAGCTAGGTGTGAACACGGCCTTACACAGCATAATCTACCAGAGTCATTGCTTTCTTCTACAGTAAGTACCATGAGTGAAATACCTGTACACAATGGATTCCCTGTGCAGGTGGTCAAGACCACAGCAGATCTGGGCTGCGTAAAACTGGACCCTGTCCTTCTCGAAGCCTGGGGTGCCCATGTTGTAGATGTGAAACTTCAGGTCTCCACCATTCATTATAGTAAGCACCAGACAAAGAGCATCTTTGGTCTCATATGCATACGCTAAACTCACCTAGTGAAGACATACAGAAGATCAATTCATGCAGAATGATATATACAAGGTATAAAAGTACATACCAGACAGACAAAATATATACTGTATATACTGTAGCTAGTTACACAGACAGAAAGATGAGGAGATAAATTATCTTATCTTAAAACAATAAAATGTTTGTCAATTTCAGAAAAAAATTCCCTCACAGGCCGCTACTGTAGCTGTTAGTTCTGTGTGTGCACTGAAACAATAATCGGGTGTTTCTACACAGCACTGTCTCTGTAAATGTGAACACAAACAGTGGTGCAGACAGGTAGATGTGTTTTTGTTATAAATAAATAAATAAATTTCAACAATCATTCTACAGCATTGCTTATTCCACCTTTAAATGCATGAAAATACTTTACAATTCAATGTTGTTTCTGCTTACTCACAACAAATCTACTGTTGACCTTCTCTAAAATTTGCTTCTCATTAAGGGCCATGGACTCTCCTTTCCTCTTCTTAATCCTTTTCTTCTCCAGCTTCTTACAGGCATACATCTTCCCTGTAGCTCTAACTTGACAGGCACAAACCTGACATGGTATTAGACAAAACAAAGTATGGTCGAGCCATTAGCTGCATTGAAACAATGATACATATTACATTCATCAACCACCACTAGAACTGCATCTCACCTCTCCGAATCCACCCTTCCCCAGCACACGGTATTGTCTGAACGTGTCTTTCGTGATTGGTTGCCTGACAAAACACAGAACACAGCAGAAGACATTAATAGACACTCATATACAGTAGTATTGATTAGAACAGAGCTCGATACCATTAGGAGTCAGTTTCCTGTACTGTGAGTAAGGCCTCTAATACACAATTACTGTCTCCAGAGATAGATGGCTCTTAGGCAGTCAGTGATTTCCTGAAAGCCTGCTGTATAGTTGAAACAGCTTAAATAACCATGATATACAGCATGTACTGTAAAATAAATATTGTTTCCTGTAGACATTTTCTTCATACACAACACAAAAAAAAGATACCAGTAAATATGAACGGGTCTTCTCTCTTCACAAAATGGGGATTCCCATTCACTGACTTAAAAACTATGGGCTAGAAAATGACATGAGGACCTTGAGAGAAATAAAGAACTTGAGAACTTGCATGTGACACTAGGCTTTGAAGTGACAAATGAACACACTAACCTCTCCAGCATCTTCCACTGCAGAAAGCGGTCAAAATACATGCTGTTCTGATAGTCGGAGAATGGGGCTCCACTCAGGTAATCATGGAGGGCCCTGCTTCCACATAAAAATACAGTAAGCTCAGTTTTCACAGACACAAGTTACAAGTGATCCAGTTATGTGATGTCTGGTTAACAATGTGCTGTACTGTATTTAACCCTGTGCTGAGACAGATGAAGCACAGGCAGACACATACAACATGTATACAACATAAATACTTTACTTACTTGCGACAGTCACTGAAGATTTCTTTACAAGGGCTTAGTTCAAGGTTCTCTCTGCACTGATCTGCATAGAACTGTGCTATGTCTACGCACTCAGACGACTTCACCAACACATGTAAACATACACAGAGGCAAGTATTTACACACACGTTGTGTCTCCCACTTGACAAAGAAATGTACATTCTCAAATGTTCAAAGTGGACATTCCATGCCCCCTTTTCACATGTTGATTTAGTTCCTTGAGGTGTCAATGCAATGTATTTGACATGCTTATAGCATAGTACCGTATTAGGGCCACTGTAAACATCTTCTCAGAAAACAGTTGCTTTCAGTGACTGTTGCTTTAAATCCAAATGAGCCACTGCAACCCCGCCCCCTCTTATGCGTAGAGTGCTGATGTGAGAAGGCTACGGCTTTGCAACTTGGGCTGTCGGAGACAATACTGTCTCTGACACAGTGATGCAACCATATTAGAACCAGAAACCCTTTATTCTTTTCCACTGCGTTTTCAATGCATTAATATTGCACGTTAATTTTGCCTTGCCTTTCTGACTCCAGGGTACGGGAGGTGGAATAGGCTTGGGGGGGGTCTGTTGTTCGCATCACATCCGCTCGGTAGCAATGATCACAAAGCACCAGGATAATGCGTAGGGCCAGCCGGTACGGTGGAACAGGGATAGAGGTGTGCCATTTTGACACCCAGCCATATATATCCACTAGCACAGGGTTCCCCAACCCTGGTCCTCGGGGCCCACTGTCCTGCATGTTTTAGATGTCTCCCTGCTTCATCACACCTGATTCAAATGAATGGGTCATTATCAATCTCTGCAGAAGCCTGATAACGACCCCCAAGGACCAGGGTTGGGGAACCCTGCACTAGCACAATATTATTATTATTTATCAATGACGGTTGGCCAATAGCAAGAAATCGCAGCTGTCCTTGCCCGCTACAGTAGGGTTATGAGGCAGATTAGCCTATGGCTACAAGCACTTTGGCCAACATAACACAAGTACTGATATATTATAAGTAGATTTAAGTAGAAGCTCAGACTTTAAGTAACTTCCAGCAGGACAACGGTATGTTCATTGTGCAAACATTACACTTACATTGTGTTATACTTATACAGTAAATGTACATGCTAAAAAGTGTGTTAAGTATTAGACATATTTCTGAGGTATATTTGCTATATAATAAAAAAAGAAAAACTAATTTAATGATATTTAATGATGCATTTTAACCCTCCCGCTGTCCTTGGGTTTCAAGCACACTACCAGCACATGGAGCCAACCACAGTTGTGGTTGGAGCCTTCTGCTGGAAAGGGTAGGTAGAGCACTGGGTCATTTTGACCCATAGGACAGTGGGAGGGTTAAATGTCACTTACTAGAAACTTGCTGAATCAATGTGGTTCTCTAATACAACATAACCTCTGAATACAATTGCAGTCTACAGAACATAAAACACATACTTCCTTTGTGAGGAACTTCTTAATAATTTGGTCCCCTGTGCTTTTTCGTTTTTCATCCGGGGTCACCTCATAATCTTCCTGAATAACAAATATAAAGAAATAGGAATAATAGGATTACACACAAAAAACACTTGAAGGACTGAAATTAGTTTAATGTTCCATTTCAATGTACAGTAAATGCTATATGATCTCTCGTTCACTTAACACTGCCACCTCTTTCATACAACATATAGTGCACTGGAAGGATCCTGGACATTTTACTGGGGTAGCGAAGCTACTTTAACTACGCAAACCTTCTCCGTGACTGTTGCTAAGTGATGTGTAATGTGGAGCCACATCATTTGCAGATTTGCAGTTAACTAAAGCAATGCTATGAAAAGTGTAATTACATTGTTGTGCTTCTACAATTCTACATTGTAGCGAAAGAGGCAGAATGTGGCAGCCATGCTGCAAGCAACTATCAATGGCTCTTTTCTGACATGATCTTGTGTTGCCTAGCAACCACACAGTAAACACCGTGGGATTCCGTGAGGTCCTGGAGTGTCAGAGTGTCACACCAGCGTCACCAGCTTTCCGTTATACAGTACATACACGTGTTACACACATAAGCCCGTAGCTTAAGCAAAAACTGACTTCGACAACTGTAATATGTCTTCCCCCACGACTGATCTCATAACATATTGCCAACGGGTTAGGAGATGATGCTACTGTAGTAAGTTTTGGTGTTACAGAAATTACACCCTCTTTGTAGGGACTTAAAGGATGCCTATTATTATCATCATCATAACCATCATCATTATTACAATAAAGCAGTGTCTCTGGCTTTAAAAACTAGTGAAACATGCAAAATACAAAAACTAATGTTTGTGTGTGGGGGTGTTCATTTTCATAACCAGTGATATAAAGGAGTGGGAATCAGTGCTTGAGAAAGACAAAAGTGACTGTGTGAGAAAGAGAAAGTAATGTGATTTCTGCCAAGTGTTGATTAACTGAGGCTATCTTGTTAGGGGCCAGGGAGAAAGCACACAAGTAAGCGCGCACAC
>JAODUG010000024.1:3825044-3843563 GCA_027564795.1 Aphredoderus sayanus | reverse complement strand
ACAGTATTAGGCCTACAGTAGTTTATTACTGTATATCGATTTAATCTCCTTGCTTTTGAAATGTGAATTTGAGCAAACATGACAGTAAATGAAACAAGTTATATATAGCCCATTGAGTAACCCTCCTCCCCAGACTGACTGGAAATAAATGTTTTTACTGATTGATACATTTGCATGGAGATCAGCAAATTAGTCATGTTTTCCATTGTGTCACAAGTAAACTGATGGTTACTTCTTATTCATGGTTACTGTTAGTATGATCATTGCAGTTAAACATGTTTGAGTTTGGGTGTCCTCTGTGTTCTCAGTCAGCAATGTATTAAGGCTGTACAGATTCCTGTTTCCTAGCCTGCGTACCTGGTACATAAGAGTGGATTCCTGGAAAGTGAGCATTTCTGTTGAAAACGTTCTGTTGAACGAGTTTATGGTGAAAGTCATTAGTGTGTGAGTACCTCCCTTACCGCTCCCTCACACTCCGGCAGATTTAATGGTCAAATAGTAAGTTAAACATTGAACTGCTTGCAGGTGCGTGTGTCGGTAACAGTCCATGTCTAACGTAAAGAAATCTAGCTAGTGGCTTGGCGGCTGGGACCATTGGCCGCCATTCTAAATACAGAGAAATTGTGCAGCTTAAAACACCTCTCGTTTCAATGTCATAGTGTGCTCCCTCAGAAGCTCCACCCCACACACTGGAAACACATTGTGAAAGCTAGGATATTGTTGTAGTGTGCAGCCTGCACCACTTTGTTTGTGTTCCTATTTACAGGGCCACGGCTGTGGAGAAGTACCAGATCATATTTTCAGCACACACTGACAACGTTAAGATAGCGGACTGCAAGGAGAGATTTGGTAACTTTGACAAAAAGTGTATTAGCTTAAAATTTCACAGGCAATTGTAATAATACCTTTAAGTGCCACATATTGTCGGGATTATAGTTGTACTCTATATTATATTTATTATTATAATGTACAACAAGAGTATTATATGTTATATTTTATAAATATATACTTCTAATATATAACCTTATATATTTGTAATATTACCTTTAGTGTGGTATTGGGAATTACTTTTCTCCAGGTATATAATTTCATTAAACTAAATAGGTTTCTGTGCATATGTTTCTGTGTTTGTGTATATGTACATGCAAATACCAGTCTCATACTGTATATCTGCCTTACCAGGTGATACATTGGTATATTTGTATGAATCTGTGCACATGCAGGAAATTGTTATGTTATTATAATTATTAACAGGGGAAGTTGAGAGTTGCACTTAGGGGCAGTGCTCCTTCTCACCTCGGTGCTGGGTCCTCATATTATAAAGGTTGCTACGCATAAAAACGTTGCGTTAACTGGGGTGTGTACGCGCACTTTCACAGCCAACATGTAGATTTCTAGAAGAATCCTATGGGGAAACATTTTCATCCATACAGAGAGCTGACTTAAAGGTGTTCAGCGACGTCCGATGGTGAGATCGGAATAAAGCTCTTCTAAAACACACACATCTCCACAATGACATCACCAAGCCAAAAATATGAATCCCCCTGCCCAAATAAATCCTCATAAACTATACAGCCCGGGCATGTTGTAATTTAACTTATTAGGTAGGTTGTCTAATTAGTTAAGCTTGTGTAAAATAATCCCCATATTGAATTACATGTTGTTAAACCAGTCTTTATCTTTCAACAAGGCTAAAAAGGCTTGTTGAAAGATAACATTCAGTAATCACTCTCATTCATTTCACCTGTTGTGCTGTGTGGTATATGCAGTATATGTTTGGGTCATTTTGTTGGGTATTGTCTGTTTTACTTTGATTAAAGTGTTGCTTTTGTCTAGTTTGTCCATGCATGTTTGTTTGTTCCTGACTCATAACCGGAGTGAACATCCTACAAAACAACAAACCTGTCTTACAAGACCACTAAGGCCATTCAATTTAGAGACTTTAGTCACATCTCTCCCCAACCCACAGCACACTCACAAATTGTAACATCTTATTAACTGCATGCTGTTGTTCCCTCTCCAGGCTTGTATTCCTTATTTTCCATATTTCAGTTGAAATCTGTCTCCCCCATTTGTGCCATTGATTGTATTATTAATTCCACCTGTTTCTGTCCTGGTTGTCTATTTTCTCCATTGATTTGAATATTGGTTTTGCCTGTTCCCCCCTGTATTTAACCCTCCCGCTGTCCTATGGGTCAAAATGACCCGGTGCACTCGCCAGTACTGGGTGCCAACAACAACCTAGACATATGACATTCCACGTTTGGCTCCCTCTGCTGGTAGTCTGCTGAACTCCTTAGGACTGTGGGAGGGTTAAACGTTTGTGTTTCCTCTGTTCCATGTTTGTTGGTGTTGGTGCTTGTTTTATGTGTTTGTGTTGAGTTGATACTCAGGTTTGTTGTTTTTTGTGATCTTTTGATTTAAGCTTCATTGTTGTCTGCCTACGCATCATGCACTTGGGTCCAGTCCTAAAACAGCATTTCAAGAATATAGGTATACTGTATGTACATATACACACACACATAGCAGCACACGCACACAAAATAAAACTACACACAATACATGCAATGTGTGCACCCACACAGAAGTGCAAATAAGCTCAGAAAAATATAATGGGAACTATCTCCAGATAAGCCTGACAGTGCTCAAACGCACACCTTTTTATGTATAATAAACATTGCACACCCCATTGGTGTGTTGATCTTCACCTGAAAGTGACACCAGTGAAACAGCAGTAGAGCAGTGCCAATAAATCCCTCTGTGCACAATTACTGTGAGGGTGTCGTCTCTAAAAGCCCAATGAAAGAGACAGTTCAGTGTTGCTGTTACATTATTCCATTGAGAGGTGATGGCGCTGTAAGACACTAGTTGGGCCAGTTAATGGCTTGTTTACTGATACCTGCATCCGTTCAGAACAAAAGAGCAATGTTTCTAGGAAGCGAAGCCATGTTTTCACAGGTGGACAGTCTCAAAAAACCAATGCCAGGAAGTGAGGATGTGACATATTGTTATGACTCTTGTTAGAAAATGACATCCTGTTTTTTTTTTTTTTTGTGTGTGTGTCTGTTTTGGCATAAAAATTAAAGAACATGTTAGAATTTGTGAGGATAAGGAGATGGATTTACACAGTCAAGGCGATATGAAGTGGGATATGAAGCTCAAGTTTCAAGCGCCTCATTCCAAATGGATAATAATAAAAACCTGTGTTAATGTCTTAGAAAGATATGCATTGTTACAATACATTTAGTTGTCATGTAAACATATATGAACTCAAGGGAATACACACAAGCAACATAATACAGCATAATACACACACAAATGTGCAAATGCCTGAACACACAAACATGTATAAACACACACACACCCAGTTGACTAAGATTGAGGCACTCTCAAGAGTTCCCTTCCCAAGAAACAGTATATGCATAACTTTACGTAGAAAGTTCAATTATAGGAATAAGGTTGCATCACAACATACTGTAGTGTTGACATAAGGGATTTATTGAGAAAAAGGTTTAGTCAGCTGCAACTGGCTTCGTCACAGTTTGCATGTTTTCACGTGTGCTGTCTGTTTCCACATGGTAGCATTTGTGTGTGTAACCAGCATTTTAAATAACTGTGACCAATCCATGATTGCAACATATCCAAGGAACTAGCTACATATACAATATATTTGTAGGTCTACAGTAAACTACCCTGAATGGGATGCATTTACACCTGATGTGATAATGTGTCATATCAAACAATGATAACCAGTTTTACAGAAACTACTGTTGAATGCTTGTCACTTACATAAAACAGATAGGCCTAACAGTTTGAATATTTCCCCTTTTCAAGGCTATTATCTAAAATGAGTGCTGACACCGATTTTATAACCTCAAAGATTTCCCTTCCTAATGTGTGCAATATTTTGTCCCATTGATGTCGCTTCACACAAATACAGTACACTGCACTGAAATACACGTGCACTGCATTTACATTACCCTAAGTTTAATTTTTGTTGCTGTTGTTGTACATTTTATATTGATTTTCAGCAATAAATTGCTACATTTTCTAGACATATTGCTATATGTAAATGATAACATAATTTCATTAAACATTTTTCCAGATTAAGTTCATCATCTGAGTTTATAGATTGTGTCATTTCAATTCTATAAACAGTCGCTATGTATTATTCTTTCTCAACAGTTTCATTATAGATCTAACATCCCACAGTGCAGCAGAAAATGAACATGCAATAGAGATATAAATGATGGGGGCAGAAAAAAACAATTTTATTAACATACGAAACAAAACAAAACATTTGCATTTTATCATTTAGATATGGACTGCCTGCTGGAGTGTTTTGAGTCTTTTATGACTCTTCTATGTCATCAGCATTAAATCATTTGCAAATGTAACTGTATTCTGTTTTCCCTGCTGATAGTCTGCATCAAAGTCCTCTAAAGGTTTTTACTGAGAAGAGATAGTTTCTTCAATGTATGCAGGTTTACTCTGCACATGAATGCATATTCATAAGTAAGCAGGTCGGGATCCATCATGGTGTATAATTATCATAGTTTATTTTCAGTCAATCATCAAAAAATCAATACATTTAAAGAGCTGTATCATTTGTTATCCACAGTGCTCATAATATATTGTAAGGTGTTCAAATGTTACAATATACTATACGCCGTTGAAAAACTATTATTATTTATCATCATATTAAATATTTGTATCATCTACTTTTATTTTATTATCTGACAGACCAATTACATATTTTTTATGCATTTTACTGATGTTCTATACTTTTATTATAAAATAAATATACTGTGGTTTAAAGTGAAGGTCATTTTCTCTTTGGGACTTTTTGTACTCGTATTTGTATGGAACAGGGCATGGCTCAACAAAAGAATATTTCTCAGTTTGTCACAATACCGTAATTTATACTGATTATTAACAACATACTTATGTAAAGTCTGACACAGCGTTGGCTACCTGAATGAAGACCCACCTACACTACTTGACAGGAGAGTCAACTACATAACTCAACGACAACCAAATAACTCGGTGACCAAGTCGGACGTTAAACTTATAGAGGAATTTGTTGGGAACCTTAACAACAAAACTGGATGTTTGCAGGTCTTGCAATCTGTTATATATTAAATAAGTAGGCTACTCTTGCTGCTTAAAATTAATTTAAATACTTTAAAAGTATCAATAAAGCACTGCATTTCCATCACACTGGAATTATGGATACAGACTCGTGAGTGACAATTCCAACAGCCAATGCATTCTGACTTCCTCACTTCAGGAAAGTGCTGTTGAGCTATATGAAATAAATGCATTTATTTCCCAAATTCCCATGTACAGTATGCTACAGATCTGTATTTAGTACCTGCAACAAAACAAAAAAACAGACAAAGCTGTAACAGATGTACATTAATTCAAAACATCTCTACTCCTGTCCATGACAATGTGTGTAGTCTATTAGCAAGTCTCTAAATCATGGCTAAAGAATCATGGCTAAAATAGTAAAAAGGTTATGTTGAAAGGTGGAAAGTCACCAACTCAGGAACTTGGGGATCAAAATTATTTCCAAAATTTTCATAATTTGTAGTGGTTCATATACTATTTCCAAGTTGGACAATTTGTATTTACCATAATTCCAATACGACGTGAAGGGAGCATTAATCTTGATTCTAATATTTAAGCATTTTTCAAATAGTTACAAAACAAAACTCAAATTAATTTAATTAATTTAATTTATCGAGTTAAGACATAAAACCTGGGATTATAAGGCAATAGTGCCAGATGTTGAATAGGCCCAGATTAAATTACAAATAATAATAAATAACATAATTGATCTGTGAGAGAATAAAAATCATAGCCAGTTTTTATATCAGACCCGAGAATTAACCGCAGGACTGCTGACATTTAGCAAAATCATTGTATAAACGGGTTAATAGGTGTTTTTGGTGCTGACTTTCATTTTAAAAAGACAGCCATCCCTGTTAAACAAAGCTTACAAGTTCATCTCAAGGCGCCCACCCACAGGAACTCTGCTTTCTTTCAAAGGTTATTTCCGGAGTCAGTGAGGATCCCGAGCAGAGCCAGGAGCACCTTGGAGCCCGGGTGGCTGCTGGAAATAGCCCGGGTGTCCAGGCTGCCTCCTCCCACCTCAGCACGCACTGCTGATCAGCAATGATAGAGGAGGAATCAGGAAAAGAGCCAGGAGGAGAACTAGAGGACAGGAGCCAGACAGGTCAAGATCTATTAAGCTGGGAAGGGGGTGGGTACATGCCTACAGTGTGTGTGTCTCTCGCAGGAGGCTGTGTTATTGTACAGTCTACAAGACCTCCCTCACACTGTACAGGATACACCTCTGCAATGCTTCTTATCTGTGGTCAGATGAAGTTAACACTTTAACATGTTAACATTTAGATCCTTGCTCATTACACACACAATGGCCTACTACTGGTTTCTGAACTATAGCTACAAAATGTGATCAGATTTTATTCACCACAACATTAGTTTACCTTTAGTAAGTCTTGCTGGTTTAGATAAAGTGACATTTCTAAAGCAATTTAACATGCAGGAAGCAATTAACTCACTTTATAGAACATTAGTCATTGAAGAGTTGTTATAAAAGTAAATTGCACCAACATGTAGGCTGTATTTGAAGTAAAATATTGTAAAATAATAAATATATGATTGTAAAATAATTGTTCTTCCTGTTCTCTGTGCATGTTGAAAACATAATCTGGTGTTTCTACACAACCTGTAATAGGGAGACATAATCAAGGGTTTTACTAAAGGTTAAATGTTTACGCCAACATTTATTTTGGTCCAGACTTGCCCTAGAACTTGCCCTTGAAACAAGTGAAACAAGTGTTGCAAAGACATGAATATCTTTGTTCAAACCTCCAACAGCCTGCAGCTAAATGCTAACTCCTCTTTACTCATTGTCCCATAGGCTTGCACCATTCCTCTTTCCTTCTAGCGCCCATATCAATTGTTGATATTGATAATACACCTAAAAAAACACAGAAAACAATAAGCTGTATCAGACATTTTGATTGCAGTGGGTGCTCTAACGCAAACTGAGGATAATTATGCCTTTGATTTGCCATTCTCCCGAAGGGTACAGTATAGGTCAAAAAGGAAGTTAAAGCCTTCATTGAACAACCTGGCACATTGCTTAATTTGCCATCTATTGTTTTGCAACTATGGTCAGTTCATAACTCAGGTGAAGATTAAATGAATGAACAGCATTTATGTTCAAGTAGATATATACAGTAGGACTGTCAGCTATCAGACACAAAGTAATTGAATAAGAACAAGAGTAGTTAGGAATTATCTTTCATTCAGACACTGAATTATATTGCCTGGTTGAGACAGGTAACAAAATGTTCATGTAACCTTTGATAGAATGTCTGTGTTAGAGGAATGCTGAGAAGAAAATCAAGAAAATAATATTCATCATTCCAGCATGTAACACAATATCATAGAGGTGGTCTCCCTTTTCAAACTTTATGTGTTTAAAAACTCTTGTTTTGAGTAAGACATTACAATACATTAATTGTGTTATAGATGTTGGTATACATATGTTGGCATACATACATATTCTGTTTACAGTATATATAAAAATATAACAAATTATTTAGCTTTTTGATATAGTGGAAGTGATTATTTCTACAAAGAATTTGAAATTCCATGATCGTTAGTTATTCTCTATGATGAATGATGATGAATATAGATAGATAGAAACACAACATACATAGGGTCAAATTATATTCTAATATACACATTAAACCATAAATTGAGGTTGTAGCAGATACTATTAGAACAGATATTAGATAGATATTAGAACAGAAACATCCATCCATCTTCAACCACTTATCCGAGGTCGGGTCGCGGGGGCAGCAGCTCCAGCAGGGAACCCCAGACTTCCCTTTCCCGAGCAACATTAGCCAGCTCTGACTGGGGGATCCCAAGGCGTTCCCACACCAGTGTGGAGATATTATCTCTCCACCTAGTCCTGGGTCTTCCCCGAGGCCTCCTCCCAGCTGGACATACCTGGAACACCTCCCTAGGGAGAACAGAACAGAAATATACATTTGCAGAACCTTTGAAGTAAGTTGTACATACTTGAGAAATCTCATAGCTGCATGCTGGAAATACATCCAACCCACTTGTTGACAGCTTCTGTGGAAGCAACGTAGAAGAGATGTAGTTTGTGAGAACTGTGGTTTGGTTTCCTCAGTTACACTCTTTACCATAATCCCTTAAAGGGGGCCCCCTCACTTTGTGACTGTAATTACTCTTGTGGTTGAAACCAGTGTTTCAAGGTTGAAACTCATAGTGCTGATTACATTGTTCTCTACCGCTGCTCTCATAGGCTCACACTATACCTCTACCCATCCCCCTGTACTGCACATGTTGGGCACATGAGCTGAGGTGCCACTGCCATGACACAAGGCAGGAATACCTCTAACTATGGTTCATAAAGTATAGTGAGCTTGTGACCAGATGCCTTTGGTTTGGATCCCACACTGGAAGTTTATTTATATAGCCCCTAATCACATTACAGTCTCATAGGGCTGCACATAGCCACATTTCACATGGAAAGAAAACTACAGCCCCTGTATATTTTCCTCCCACTGGGCAAGGAAAACAATGTAAATGAAAAAGAAAAAAAATCCTGTTGATGCGCCTTTGAGCTAACACACCCCCAGGTATCCCGGCTCACTGACTATCAGTCAAACAAGCGCGCAAACAAAGTATGCCTGATGAATGCCTGTATGTACACACACAAAACCACAAACACATGCACACACAATCTCTTACCGGTAATGGTGTAGGAGCTGATATTGTAGTGAGCATAGACAATACTATTGACATAATGTGTACTACCTCTGGTTACTGTGCAGATTCCAGCTTTCAGTGCCAAATGTGAAGCAGGGATGCCAAGTAACCTAACTGCTGTCTTCAAATAAAGATTAGAAGGGCTGGCAAATTACACAGATGCTTCAAGTGATGGACCACATCCTCCTTTTACTTTCCACATGAGAGTCACTCCCCTTCCCTTTGTGTACCAGGAAGGAGACTGCCCTTGAACTCCTGGTCCTGGGTTCAAGCACCTGCCCTCTTTTTCTCACATTTAAAGTACTGTGTATAATTGCAAAACTACCCTGGACTAGTGTAGGACTTATATAACTCTTAACCGGAGGAGCAAGATTTCTTTGTGTACAGGAAGTCCTCTGACCAGAACAGGTAAACAGTGTGAGATATTTAAATGCAGTCACTTGGTGTCTATAGGGTCTAACTGCCCTCTCAAAATAAACATATGCAAAATGACCCTAGACTAGAGTAGTAGCTTTTAGCTGTTAACCGGAGGAGCAAGATTCCTTTGTGTACAGTAGATGGTAAACTGCAGTCATTTGGTGTCTATAATGACTACATGCACTCACAAAACAGACATATACAGTAATTGTTGGACTTAACTAGCAGTGTTCTTTGGACTTCTTTACCTTTAAATTTCAGTCTGATGAAAAACTGGCAGGCACCTTATCTCTGACAAATACCTGTCTTTGCTACATGTGTTTTTATTTCATCTTTTTGATTTGTATCACGCCACCTCCCACCTTGGCCACATTCCTGAGCAAGCTGCCACGGATGTCTTCATCAGCAGGATGCCTAGACACATACACACACACACACTCCCATTGTCCTGTATCAGGAGGCTGTAAAATTGGTATGAGAGTGAGATAGATAAAAAGACAGATTAAAAGGTGTGAAGAGAGAAGACCAGTGAGAAAAAGATGGCAAATTACAGGATTAAGACCTATTAATAATGACACACACACACACACACACACACACACACACACAGACAGACACACAGACACACACACAAACAGACATGCACACGCTTCTGTCCTGTTTCCTGTTTACCGGGTTGCTATTTTTGTCCACCACTTGTACGAACTTAGGCCTTCAACTTAAACAATAGGGTCTGCTGTTAAGTCAACAGAGCAGTTTATTCATGGAATGAGACGTGGGTACTCATCTCATACTTCCTATTTATTCTGTATTTTTAATCTGCTATCAATCAATTAATGTTTATCGAATGGACAAGTATGTTCTGAATGTACGTACTGTATGTTCCGACCGTGCAAACTGTATATCCCCTCCACTTTCCTCAGCAGAGGTCCGGTGCCCATTAACCTAAGGGTCTGCTGCCTTTTAAAAGTGAACATAGAAGAAGAGGGAGAGGGAGAGAAGTCATGTCTTTATATATGACCGGGGAGGTCAAAGGTGACAAGGGAGGTAGACCAGTGCAGGTCCATAAATCGGCATTCCGTGTGTTTTGCTGTGTTCCTGCTTTGCTTCCGTTGGCGGTGACGGCTGTTTATCCCAAAGGCTTCCTGTGTCTGTGGGCCTGTGGTGCATGTACAGGCACTGGGCTGTCACATGTGGTGAGTGCTCTGTGTGTGTGTGTGTGTGTGTGTCCCTCTGTCCCTGCCTCCCTTTCCCTGTCCTTGAATGTCTTTCCCCATTCTCTCTCATCCCCTCATATTGCCTCTCCCTCACTGTTTTTCACATTCCTTTAATCCTTTCCCCACCCTGCACGCACTAACAGACATGCGCACCCATAGCACACAAGGCACCCAGGCTACGCAAGCAACATAGGGATGCTGACATGGCTTCACATTTAAACACAGAGAGAGACAAATGCACTCACCTGCTCACATGTGCGTGTGTTTATTTCACCGACTCGGCATTTACCGAGTGAAAGTGAACGGCGATAAATTAGAGCGGGGGGATCCTCTTCCTTCCACACGCGCACGCACATACACACGCGCACGCACACACACGCACGCACGCGCACACACACGCGCACGCCCCCGTGTCCCCACAACAGAGCTCTCTTTACCTTGCCAGCACAGCACCACATGGGCTGCTGTGACAGCTCAGAAGGCTTGCCTATTTTTACCACCACTTCCCCCCCCCCCACCCCACCCAGCTCCAGTCAGAATGTGCTTAATGTAGTGCTTCTCCAAAGTATGCTTCTCTTCCAACAGCCAAGCAAGATAAGAGGGCGTCTGCTGTTCGTACTGAAAGGGAATCTCTGCGAAACACCAACAAGCCAAGGACACACCAAACACACACACACACACACGCACGCACACACACACACACACACACACAGTGCTGTGTTTTTTACTTTACACCTAAGCAGACATTAGGAAACAAAGCAAGCCCCACACTCTGAATACAACCAAATGATTAGCATGCATCGCGGATAGGAATGCGTGTGCATGCACACAAACAACACACCAAACACAGACATACGCACACTGTCATATACAGGACGCAGATGTAGGGACACCTGTACACACACACACACACACACACACACACACACACACACACACACACATTGTCAGGAGAGAATACCATGTACTTTGGTAATGGGATAACTGATCCCAGGCCAGCTAACCTACAACAACAACTGTCCCAACAGAGCAGCTGCCCTGTGCTGAATATCATTACACCAGGCTAGCATTGACACAGTTCTTGTTATTGAGTTACAGTAAGGCATATTCATCACTTGTCACGGACAGATCTGTTAGACCTACTTTCATATATTCTGTCTCTCTCTCTCTCTCTCTCTCTCTCTCTCTCTGTATCTCTCTGTATTATATATTCTGATTCATACCCATATACTCTAATGCATCTCTCACTCTCTTACTCTAACTATCTTTCTCTCTCTCTCCCTCTCTCTCTCTCTCTCCCTCTCTCTCTCTCTCGCTCTCTCTCTCTCTCTCTCTCTCTCTCTCTCTCTCTCTCTCTCTCTCTCTCGATCGCTGTGTGGAAGGGGTTGCTGTGACCTTGCACCTGTAGGGCAGTAGGCCAGCAAGTTGCTCAGTCATGTTTGCTGACGATTTAATATTATGCTCAAGGGAGATACATACACACACCAAAACACATACAAATACATTGTACAAGCACGCACACACACATGAGCACACACACACACATACACACGCACACGCGCACACGCGCACGAACACACACACACACACACACAAATGTATTGCTGGGACTCTGTCAGTGCATCTTCCATAGAGATGTTAGATATATGCTTTTTTTACACCTTTGTCATTTACACAGGCATGATTACTCATTGTAAAACACACACACACAAACACACATATGCCCTTATGTACCTTCGCCACTAGCGGTGTTTCATGGTAAACCTTTTGGGAAAAATGCATATTTTGGAACGTCTTACATTTTATAACAATTCAATTGTTTTGGATGATGGCCAAATGTCTGAGCCTGTAGGGAACAACACCAGTCCAGTAATGTGAAATTCAAAACTCAGTTGTATTAACTGAAACATTTGTCAGAGATGATCTAACAGGAAAGACCTCTAGTGTTCCTGAATTTAAATCCAAATACCAAATACATTGAATTAACAAAAAAATAATAATTCTGCAGCTTATAAATGATAATAAACACAACATTATTTCAGTTAAAGTATACAAAATATGATAATGTGTGTGTGTGTGTGCGTGTGTGTGTGTGTGTGTGTGTTGGTCAATCTACTTCATTTGACAAACATAATCCATCACTGAACTCTATTCACTCAACTTTGCATGTGTTTATCTCTTTTACAAATCACCCAGCAAACACATCTAGAGTAGGCTCTGTTGTTCAGTGATTGTGTTAATCAATTGTGAAAACATGAATCAATGTGAGTTATGTCTGGCTGGACAAAAAAACTGACTATGGTGCTATTTTACTATGTAGAGAAGCACCAGAAGTATAAGAAAAAGAGAGATCACAAAAAGTCAGAACGTATGCAAAGAGAAGAGAACATCCAGACAATCCAGTCTAGACAAATGGAAGACAATTCTGAGAATCCACTTTCTATTTACACAATGCATATTACATTAAGTTAACATCACTGTAACATTCAATTAATGGTAACAAAATAATTCAACATCTCTCTTTGGGCCCATTGTCTAACAGACTCCCTCTTCCTTATGGAAAATTTGGGGGAAAAACAGTGATGATTAAAAATTCAAAACGCTTCTCTTGAATTATTTATCACCGAGTGGCATATGTTAAATATGTGTTGAAAGCATGCATTAGATTTGTTTTGTATACAAATCAGCTTCAGGCAAGGCACCCTTAGGGGAGAAATGCAGCTGGGGAGATTTGGAAATACTGATGGTTGTATTATTTAGAGGTGCATAGAATCCTATCCCTATTCCTTCTGTCACTACTGCGGTGTGATTATTCAGACATTATTTCAGCTGACAGGAGCAATGATAGCCTTTAGGAATTTAAGCATACACAAGTACATACAGTGCAGTAGGACCACACATTTTTTTGAATATTTGATCTTGCATCGTAAAGGTATTTATTTGAATATGTATTCATTTAAATTAAATCCAAAACGTTCTCCAAAATGTTCTGCAAAATGTTAGATTGTTTTCAGATTTTCATTAGTAATTAAAAAAGAATAAATACAATACTTCTTCTCATAGATTATTGGCTATGACTGAGACAGCTCAGTCTGATTTGAAGTCTTTACCAGCATGTACAGTATTTTATAACACAACTCATATTATTATAACTTATATAATGTTCCATTTCGCACAGATTTTTTTTTTATTTTTCTAATCTTATATTGAAAACATGTGCCAATATTTATAATGGGCACAGGTCTATCCATACATGTGAGTGTATGTGTGTGTACATACAGTATAGGAACATTCCACATGTTTATCTGTCATGCTTCACAACAACACATTAGCCTTCTGTGTATTTATATGTTAAATTGTGCTGTATGTGTTTTGGATTTCCAAATTAGGTTTGGCAATCGTCTGTTGTCAAAAATATTGTATTTCTTTTTTTTTTCATTTGTTCTGCTATTTTACAGGCAATGTTGGTAGCATTTTAGTAATATACATTTAGTGGTTTGTTAGAAATGTCATAGACATCCATCAGTTATAACTGAAATTCTCTGTGGGAAAATATGCTCTGGTTGATAGCCCCTGCCGCTATATCATTCAATTTACATGTTGCTAGTTACCTGAAAGTGTCACAACAGGTCACAACAGGTGTGTCAATGGGCTTGGCAATGGCAGACCAATGGGCTCCAGAAAAAGTGGAGCATGTAGGTTTTTGGGTTATTGAGCTTTACTTCATTTGATCATTCTTTCTCTCAAATTATACCTATGGCAAAACTAGATCAATGTATATTGTTCAACTGCCTTACTTTTTTGTTTATTTTGTTATATAAAGAACAACTTTAATAATGAATAATAACGACATTAAATTCATGAATTAATTGCATATAGAAGACAAAGTTGCTTTATTATTATTGAGCTCTGCTTAACTCTAACATGTTCCTAAATTAACTTTCGCTCACTGTCATCATCATATTATCTTATACCAATAGTTCATAAAATTAAAACGTATAGAACTGATCAGTTAAACTTGGATGAGGAGAGAAGCCGGAGAGGGAGACAGAATAGCAAGAGTGACAGAAAGACAAGGGGAGAAAGAGGGAGAGGGAGAGAGAGAGGAAGGAAGAGGGGAGGGTAACACAGATCACGATCATCGTGTTGGCAAGATCTGAAAGATTAGACACATCAATAGTTTATGACTCTCCAGAGTTGTGCTCAATTCCCCCATCTATAAATTACTAAATAAGGACATTTACATCACAGCACCGTCGCAAAACTCTTTTCTTTGCTACTTTAATTCTCTCTTTCTCCAGTTCCTCACTTGGACACGGTCCACCTGAACCTTACGAGTGGAGGAACAGGACAGCGCAGGATAACTCGCCTGGGACACAACAATCCTTTGTCGCTGTTGCGACTCAGGCCTGAGATGGAGATGGGGAGAATGGAAGGATGAAAGAAAATAGGAGACACGGTAAAAAGACGTGAGCACCTAAAAGACAGACATAATTAATGGATGTGGCCCGCCGATACACATGAATTATGCAACTTTTATATTCAAGAAAATTACAAATATGATCCATTGGGAGAGAATGGGGAATCGTTATCTGCAGACTAGAACCTTTGTAAAATGCACCAAACTTTTAATTATTAATCCACATAAACAAATAACACATGAATAAAGAACACTTGAAAAAAGCCATCGACGCCACAGGAGTTAACGAACTTCCTCCTCCTTAACTTTTACTGTCTGGTGAGAGACAAGGAAAGAATATAATTTGAGTAAAGAGTATAGAATTAGGGATACAGATATTTGTTTTTTACAAAACTATAACTAAATGTAATATTAAAGTAGACATTGTAGACTAATTAGTACAGCTAAATCAAAATATTATTATTATTACTACTATTATTATTATTATTATTATTATTATTATTATTAGCTGCAGCTGTGTTTACCCTGCTATGACACGTGAAAAGGGCCCACTGAACATGTTATTTCATTTTTAGTTAAGATGTGAAAACAACTGAAATTATATTTTTCACTGCCTGTTAGAGAAAATGATTGTAACCTACTGTATGGCAACCTATTGTGTGTGTGTGTGTGTGTGTGTGTGTGTGTGTGTGTGTGTGCGTGAGTGTGCTTGTGTGTGCGCAACCTTGAATTCCCGCTGGGATGGTTATGGTTCCTGAAGGTCATTCATTAACCACTGTAAACAGCATATTGTCCATCTGTCTGTCTTTCTCCCTTCCCTATTTCTATCCAATTGTGCATACTGTATCTGTCTCTCTGCCCATTTCTCACACTTTGCTTCACTGTCTGAGAACAAATACCCTCACACACAGGGAGTCAAATTACTATAGATAAAAGGCTTCCAGATTTATAACACACACATATACACACACACACACACACACACACACACACACACACACACCCATGTGAAGTGTCAGATGAGGTTACCGTGGTGTTGCTGGTTGAGGAGAGGGCAGGAGGACGTTGTACAGTGACCACATGCGGTTGCCCTACGGCTGCTGTGGCTGGAAATGAGCAGAAGCTGTGACATACACACACACACGCATGCTTACGCACACATATACACACACAAAGAAAACAGTCCTGGTACAGTACATGCTTCATACTGAAAATATCAGTCATGGTCCTGCTTAGTGTTACAAATACATGTTCAGACCAACACTGTGTGTATCAGCCACATGCACTATACTGGTGATAAGTAGGTGATTTAGTAGATCTATTTACTTTCTTTTCTTCCTTGGCTTTGGGTAATCTCTGACTTTCCCTCCAACAACCCACTCAGCGTTTTATTAGTAATAATAATATTCTTACAGTAAGTCTTCTTCCTGTCACTGGAAACATTCCTGTCTTCCATTTCCATAGAATACATTGTATGCATCAGTTTGCTTTTGCAAAAAACATTCATACCTTTTGACGTCATCCCAACATTATGTGGTGTCCACATTTTGTGGATACCCTTTAACGGTGATACGTGCATTTCAACAAAAGTCTGTCGACACCTGTTACCAAATCATTTTTAGCGAGAGCATTTCACCTCCTCCTATCCTCATTCTGGAGTGTTCTATCTCACCAGAGGCTTGCCAGCATTCTGTCAGCCAGGTCTCTATGGAGACCAGGGGTTGGTGTGGTTCTTAATTGCTGTGTGCCACAGAGGCTGGGAGAACCAATCAAATGGCCAATCTCTAAAGACGACAAAACTAATTTGTTAGCAATAACCCCCCCTCCTTCTCTCTCTCTCTCTCGCTCTCTCTTTCTCTCTCTCTCTCTCTATCTCCCTCCCTCTTTCTCTCTCTCGCCCTTTAACACTCTCCCTCCTCTCTCTCTCTCTGTCTCCAGGGCAGGAATGAGTTCATTTCTGTTCCACTGTGGTCATGACCTCTCCTTCTTTGCTCTTTATCATTTTACCCTCTTTCTCTCCTTCTTCCCTCTGTCTTTCCTCTCTGATCCTGTATTTCTGGCTTTTTAACCACTTTATCTCAAGTGTGCATTATTGTGCATGTATGTCTCACTGTGTGTGCATATGAATGTGCAGGTTATATGTACTGTACTGTATGTTTGCACACGTGTTTAGTTTAGTGTTTGTGTGTGTGTGTGTGTGTGTGTGTGTGTGTGTGTGTGTGTGTGTGTGCGAGCGCCCGTGTGTGTGTAGAATAGACACACCTCAGGGAGCGTGAGACCAGAGCAGCTGTGGTTAGAGAGAACACACACATACGCTTTGGGTTTCATCCTTGGCTTGTTCAGCAGAGAATCTGGTAGCCTGGAGTGTGTGTGTGCATGTGCGTGTGTGTGTGTGTGTGTGTGTGTGTGTGTGTGCATGCATGCATGTGTTTGTGTTAAAGATTACGTCTGCCTAATTAGAGTGTCTGTGTGTGTGTGGTGTGTGTCTGTGTACGCGTGTGTGTGTCCGGTTTCTGCTGCCATCACACGTTTGTCTCTAATCTGCCACTTACAGGAATCATAACTACAAAGGTAAACTTTTAAAAGTGTCTGTTTCTCACAGTCAACAAAAGCAATGCGTAGAAAACACACACACACACACACACACACACACACACACACACACACACACACACAATATTCATTGAGATATTACATTTTTCTGGCACAACAACAGTTCTTTTCTGTGAACTCACCTCCTACAGTATCAGCACTGTAAACTCCCGAAGCTAAATGAAAACAAAACAACAGTTTCTCTTTTCTATTGTGAAGTCACCTGTGTTCATGGCTTCCAAAGCTGGGAGCTACTTCCTTAAGGGAATATGGAGGGGAAGTCAGAGAAGAAAATGGACGTTATTGTTACGCCTTTCTATGTCTTGCTGGCAATACAGCAGAAGACAGGATAAACAACAACAAATAATTATCGCTCAAATGCTCTATTGGATAAACAGACATACAGACAAACCTGCTACATTTACAACAAAGAAGAAGAAAAACATTGTAGCAATGTCATTGATTAGTGTGTTAGAAAGAAGCAATGAAGTCACACACAGTACACACACAGAGTTGCAGGTCTGTGTGATGCAATGTCAAAGCAATTTTCCAAACTCTAAAGAGGTCACAGTCACACACAGACAACATCTAACATCGCTAATATAGGTAATGTATCGCACAACCTCTTGTACACATGGGGGATCAATCCACGGATTACTATATCAAACAATAATGCCACATCAGTTTATGCTTCTTAGGGCAATTTAAGCTCAGAATGAAGGACACGTCACAGGAAGTGCATTTAATATCTCAATTGATAATGATTAAAAGTGATATATTAACAAGAAAAGTTTTAGTGAAGACTAATTAGATTTTAAAATACACATTGGAAAAAAAATCCAATTAGACATTCATCATCGTGGGGTGGTGTGGGGGGTGTAGTGATGGTGTCATGGTAAGGAGGACTCTTATTCATGTGCATACGCACGTAATACCCGATATTTATGCATACACACACACACACACGCACACACACACACACACGCACACGCACACATGCACACACGCACGCATGCACACACACACACA
>JAODUG010000024.1:3780682-3791060 GCA_027564795.1 Aphredoderus sayanus | reverse complement strand
TATCTTATAGTTTAATCATAAAATTGGATATTGAGAATTGCACATTACAGAAGTGACATGTTGCAACAGGAATATTTTGTTTTAATTCTGCTACAGTGATTAGGCTCAGAATGCCAACTAGGCAATACCTATTCTTGAAATATTAACTTCTAAAGAGAAGTGCCCCTATAAACACAAGGGTTCAGATCTTCTCACAGCAACATGAATATGTTATGTTTTCTGCTTTATTCAACAGTTAAGCAAGCCAAATAGGCAATGCCTATTTTTAAAAACTTCACAACTGTGGTTCGCAATCATCCCTCTGTCCTGATCTATTCTTTCCAGCTGTTCTGCAGGTCATCTGCATTGTCCCATTGGAGGTACCAAACAGGCCATCCTCACAATGTATGAATCAGGATTGTTGGGAAGGTGACTTGAATGTAGTCTCTTAATACCACACCACAGGTTGACCAACCCGAGTTGACCCGTGTTAGGAGTAGAGGAAAGGTTTCATGTTTCAAGGCGAAAGGGCCTGTCAGTGGTTGGGATAGATATTGTTTTTTCTTATGCAGAACTATACTAGTAAATCAAATTAATATTAAGCCACTGTTGCTCAACACTGTGCATTCTATTGTATTGTAGCCTGAAGAGTCACATAATAATTGTATTCCTTTGGTTTCAAAATTAAACTAGGCCTGGGTTTGCCTTTAGGATAAGCAATGTTTTTGTTGTAGGCCACCTAGCTATGCCGCCCTAGTAACACCTCTGGTGTCTCACCACATTGTGGCTCTTGGCAGAGATGATCTTGGTAACATCTGGGTCCCACAGTACCAGGTCGGCGTCCGAGCCCACGGCAATGCGACCCTTGCGGGGGTACATGTTGAAGATCTTGGCCGAGTTTGTGCTGGTCACCGCAACAAACTGGTTCTCGTCCATTTTCCCAGTCACCTGGTGGGATGACAGGATAAAGCCTTTCACACTATAGACACTAGTGGCGGATCGTAGTTGATCCGTGGGGATCACCCCCGATCATTCATATATTCATATTCATATATAATCTGTGGCTAAAAACTGTGACACGATCCTAATCGGGAGGTTTGTGGTCCACTGTGCCACTGACAGACACACAGGGACCTACTGTGTGCTGTGGCGACACCGACAGGCGTGGGACATAAACCATGTGCTCTACTGTCTCCTCACCACACACTTGTCCCAGATGAGGGACATCCTCTCCTCGGTGCCGTTGGTGCCCTCGGGGATGAGAGTGAAGTCATCCTTCCCTACGGCACGCTGAGAGGTCTGGAAGGTGCAGTGAGCACTGCCGGTCACCTGCAGGTCACCACTACACAGACACAAGCCATGGGTGAGTACGCATAATAGGAATATGCTCCCTCCCCCCCCTTTGGGCCCTGGCTGTGCTGGGCACCCACCAAGACAGCAGAGAGTTGAGGTAGTCAGGGGTGGTGGGATCAGGGCTCAGGGGTGGAGAGGTGACGTAGGCTGCTGCCTTGGCCCAGTTCTTGCTCCAGTAATGAGTACCGTCTGTGCCCAAGCTGGCAGATATGGGCTCTCCATACACGACAGCACCTGTAGGAGCAGCCATGGACAGCATCCAGTTTTGAACAGTTGCAACAGTTGCAACAGTTGCAACAGTAAGTGTTCAGGGTTGTGATTGGGAGGTATATCTGAACCCCCACCTTTCTTCCTGGCATGGGCAATGACATCGGCAGCACTCTTGCTCATCACCTTGGTGATGTATACGGGACAGTTGGTTTGATTGGCTATGGTGACAGAACGATTGACTGCCTCTGCTTCCACCTGCAGCACAGATCAGTGACACAGCAATGTTGTTTATGGTGTATATTCTTAATAGGCTATTATGCTATGCGCACACACACACACCTGGAGGTCACAGGTGAAAAAAGAAAAAAAAAGAACCCTTGTCACAGCACGTAATCTATTGGTACTTCTAGATTTTAATGTAAACAGCCTTCTTCAATGTGTTACAGTGTGTTTAAGGGCAGTCTTACCTCCTCTGGACGGCTAAGAACATGACCCTCAGGCCCAGTGATGCCCAGCTCCAGAATGCGTCGCTGCTCCTAAACAAAAAAAAGAAAAAAAGAAAAAAAAGAAATATAAATCACACAAATGTTTTGTAGAAATTGAAGATACAAGACAATAAATATAGAATATAAGTTAAATAAGTTCGGATCGGGCTGAATTCAACAGTGGTTACCTCGGCAATGATGTCTCCATTCTCAGCATGCACCTGTGCGATGGCTCCCAAGTCTCTGATGACACCAAATACTTCATACATCTGCAGGGTGACAACACAGAGGTTGAGACACAGGAGAGAGAGCAAGTAGACCCAACACTAATCTGAGAAAGACAACTCAATACATTTCACACATGCACAGCTACATAGGAAAGCATACCTGAGAGTCAGAAAGTTGGAAAACATCCTTATAAGCCAGATAGACCAGGAAAGAGTTCACACCTGAAGATAGAAAACGTATGAGAGAGAACAGCAAAGGCAAAAATAAAGAGAAAAGAAGCAGATAGACCCAGAGCGGACAGAAAGGCCAAATTAAAACGATGCATGCTTGCAACATCAGAGGTTAACACAAAAAGAGCTGACTAAAAATGTCCTGTGTTTGTAAGCAGATTTCCCAGTGTCACATGCACAGACAAGGTGACAGTAAGGATATTTATAATTAGGGATATTAGAGCAGCATGCCAGAGAAATAGGCAGATCAGCAGATTTAGTCAGGCATCATCAGCAGCCAGTTAAATGACGGGGAGGGGGGTATTTTACTGTCTCCTTTGATAATTTTAGGAGTCCGTTGTCACCTCAAGACATTTTCCAGGGCTCTCCACACCCAGAACATAACAGGCCCTTTTATATAGACATTCATTGGACTGCTATATGGGTTGGCTGTTATTTGAACAGGTTGGGTTTCTCTCTCCCATTATTTAAATAATATATCAGCAAATAACATGGCATAAACGATGCAAAATCAGTTTTGCATAATACCCCTCCCCTTTAAAAGCACATGGCTGCTGGCTACTGAGTGCATACCATGGTCTTTCACCAGGCTCTCCATCTCTTCCTGAATGCCTTTGTGCCACTCGGTGATGTCCACATGCAGGGAGTAATCACAGCAGGACTTGCTGTCAGCCCATTCCCTCCACTGGTTGAAAGCAGAAATTAGGCCCACACCTGGCTCGGGCACCACATGGTCCACTATGACAGAGACACACATGTGGGGTTACAGTTAGCTGGAAATGTGCACAGTTCAATCAAACGTTTGACAGCAGGTATAGTTGTAGTCAACAACAGGTTTGTAGGCATTTTTTGTAGACACAAGGCTGGTTTGTGTTGTTGATTCAATGAATACAATCCGTTGCTGTACACATACTGATCATGGTCGTGCCCCCAGCCAGGGCTGCCCGGGTGCCCTGGTAGAAGTCATCTGCTGCCACCATGCCTCGGTCAGGCATCTGGAAGCGGGTGTGCACATCAATACCACCGGGCATCACCATTCTGCCCAGGGCCTCAATGATCTTCACCCCCCCGGGAACAATCAGGTTCTCTCCTATTTGCCTGTGAGAGAGAGGGGGGGGGGACATGACTTACACTCAACTCCTACAAATATTATTACTGAGTGTATAACCCCCTCTTCTCCACCCCATCATCCTTACCTCGCCACCTGTACTGCTGCATTTTTAATCCTTAATGGAAACATCTTAAATGAACTATGTGATTCTACCATATTAGCCTGATAATACATATAGGACAGATTAAGCTTTGTAGACATGAAGTAGTTTGAAGTAATGCTTTTGAGTGGGATTAATTAATGCCGCACAAATCAGAGTCTAACCTTATATCAAGTAGTGGATGCCATAGAGCCACGGGTGCAAGATAAATTCAGTGGTCCTTTAAGAAAGAAGGAAAATCTGATTCTACATGTATCTTACAACTTACTTGATGACTCCATCCTCCATGTAGATGTCAGCCAGAAAAGACTGGTCATCATTCACTATCTTCGCCCCCTTGACAAGGAGGCGGTCACTCTAAACGGAGGAGAAACAACTTCAATTTCACAAGTGGAACCCAACATGAACTTCTAATACCCCAACCAGTGGATAAGATTCATGAGGCATTTTCATTAGCCCAGGAAAAACTTCTTTTTAAAATAGAACCTAGTTGGTCTAATATCGTTGAAGTCGAATAAAATACGACGATAAACAATCCACACCCAGCAGCACTTTCAGTGTAATTGTGTACATCCCCCCCATCTTAAAGCGATACAATGTAATTAACGCCCTACCAGCCTTTTGTAAAACAGGAAGAACCCCGGTGTGAAATTGCTATGGTTACCACTGGCACCCTCAATAGCTAGAAATCCCTATAACATGTACATTGTTGAGCATTCACTGGTGAGAACAACAATATGGCATTGATGGGTGACAGTGCTTGATTAAGGCCACCATCAGCTGCCAGAACAGCTTCAATGTGCCTTGGCATATATTCTACAAGTGCCCAGAACTCTACTGGAGGAATGGAATATTTCCTCAATTTGAGTTCAGAAACTGGTCAGAAACTCTCCTGTATGTGTTAAAATGTGTCAGAACATTGTATATGGTGAGTAACATTATTTGAGAGTTTGCTGTTATCAGACAAAGTGAGAAGAAGGCACCTTCATGCAATACAAAGTCAATGGAAGTAAAAAATATGGTGGCAGCGATACATGCAGAATTCTCAGAAGAAGAAAAACCTAATAAAACTTTTTAAACAAAAAGGTTTACAGCATGCTCTACTGTTGTACCTTTTAATTCATACTTCATTACTATAGGGTTAGCGGTAATACTTCTGGTTAAAGCTTTTAAAATGGTAAATTTTTAATAAGTGGCTATGTACAAAACGTAAGTATTTTGAGTAGTGGTCTCAGATCATATATCTATAAAACATGAAAACAAACAAAGCAGATGAATCTATAAATGACTGAATGATTATTAGCCTGGGCTATATTATATGGAGCATTGATATCATTCTTTCCTTGGAACCAGGTAAATTGAATGGACTACCAGCTGGTGAATTTGTATGTCTCTGTGATTGTGACCAGGGGGTCGGAGAGGAAATGTCACCCTCTTCAGGAGATTCCTTCATATTAGGGGCTTTAGATGACAGAACTACGTTCACCTGTGGGTAAGATCTGACTCTGCCAAGTAAACTGCCACAACAGCACTGTAGGCAGCCTAAACCTGACATGGCACTTTTATATGATCAATATGCTTCTCTCTACTGTGATTATAAAAGGTTGAGTGTTGCCAATTGCCTACTTTGCAAATGCGTTTTATTTGGGAGGATGGATGAAAGTGGTTTATAAATTCTGCAGAGCCATTTAAAAAAAAAATGTCAGCAGCTGGGCTGAAACTATCAGTCCACAAAGGCAAGTCAACCTATGCCTAGCAATGACTTTACATGAAAATGCCATTTTAGTCTTCTTGTTGGATTTAATAATGACAAGATATGCTGGGATGGGGCCTTTCCCAACATGAAAACTACACCCTATGATGATGGTAAATGCATGGCAGGCTGGGAAAACAGAGACGCAATAAAATGTATATAATCCATATTAGACATTGAGGTTGGCTTCGCAGAATTCTGAAAATCGTGACATTGACACGAAACCCTGGCAATCAGACAAAGAGCAAGTGCTACCTTTCGATTCCATTCATTATTCTGTTCGGCCTCAGTGTATAGGATGTCGCCAATGCCAGGCTGTTGCGCGATTTGAGCTAGCAGTAACAACAATGAATGGATAGGATAGCGTAGCGATTCAATGTTCACTAGCAGTGTAAATCCTTTGGATGTCCAAATATTCAGAAAACATTATCATCGTCAAATGCATAACCAGATGTATAGTACTAAAGTGCACAACACTTACCGTGATTCGTGGAATATTTTTCTTTCCCTGGTATCCGGACATTTCGATGATTATCCCTTGTCTCTTCTTGGCTAACGTAAGCTAGCGGGATTGGAAAAGACTACTGTAGCTACAGTACCAATGGAATTACAGCGACGGATGCTCTGCTTCTTGGTCAGTTTCTGCCCTGTATAAATTGTTTCTCAAGCCAGCGATTTTGACCAACGTAGAATTCACACAGTACAGTCACAGCTGCACAACTAACGCAAGCTAACTGACGCTTTAGCCAACACACCACTCAGCTGTCAGCTTTACTGGACCTGGTCCCAGAAGACCAGACAGGCACCAGGAGAGCCACAAAAGCAACCGTGCATGCGCAGTGCCGCGCCCTGCTCATATCATCAGGACCACAATGTTGGATGTTTTCCTTCTTACAATAACATCCATGATCTTTTCATTTCAAGGACCAGTTTTAAAAAAAGTCCGAATAGAAAACCTACATTTAAATTACACCACATTTGCATGTAACACGGTTTTGCAATTACAAATTCTTTACCATTAACATGAAAAGGTCTGTTGTTAATATTTTACCTGCAATGTATCAGTTGAGATTGAGAAAAAATAATCATGAGGAATGTAACACTTTAATGTCAGTTTTCAAATATGACACTATTAATATAACTGATTTAACAATTTATTACTGCCCACTATTTTTCTCATCACCAATTTAATGAGATAACTGAAATAGTTAGGGCTCTTTCCTTGTATAAACGAACAATGTTTGGTTTATTAAAAAAATAAAAGAATCAATCAACAATATGCATAATATAATTTTAATGATAAACAAATCAGATGCAACACAATAATGGAAAAGCATGCAATCCACCAGCATTTGGGGTAAAACAGCAAACACTTTCCCCAAATTCACAAACTGCCTTAAATAGATTTCCAAATAAAAGTGGGTCTTCGCTATTTTTTATTTAATGTTTTACATAAAGCCATAGAGGCCATAATAGCCATCACATCCTGGTTGTATTAATGTGCGCTATTGAAAATATTTTCATTTGTTTGCCATAATAGTGGCATCAGTGAAATGTTTAAGTCAGAGAATATGGTTTCAGAGCAGAAAATATCAAATGGCAGCTATTTAACTATTTAAAGATAGCAAAAATGTATATAAACCTCTATGCATGGAAGTCCTATAATAAACAAATAATTGACTGTCCGAGGGTGTATATTACAGGGGGGGGGGGGGTGCGGGGGGGTCACAGTTTTAATTATTTTCACATTTAATGAAATATTTAAATAAACTAGGAAATTAAAAAAAACTATGATATTTCGCCATTGTGCATATTTGGCACTTGACCAGAGCTGTTATGTTGTATTTTAAAGACACTTATAAAAAAGTAATAAAAAATACACTGAAAAGCAGGATACACTTAAAGCGGGATACATCCTATTCCAGCTAAAATTATTCTAATCAATATTCAAACATCCTGACTGATTAATCTTCTCCACAAGTAACTGGTGTTTAAGCCATGTAACCTTCAACGGCCACGCTTTAAAATCAACCATAGAGTGTTAATCATAAGCAAATATATTGGGAAAAGGTTGTATAGTTTAAATCAGAGTTCAAAATGTCAAACCCATATACCTCTATAGAACCTTTAATTTAATATTTTTGGTTCACATGCTCTCCTAAAGACAGATGAAGCTCACCTCATCTACTAGGGAGAAGATGGGGCAAATAATAATAATAATAACAACAACAACAATAATAATAATAATAATAATATTAATAATAATACAGTAGAAGCTATTTTCTACCATATCCTAGCCAAGTATTGTTATACAATAGTAATTTCAGCAGAAGCCCATAATCTATTGCATGTTCAATGATAGTGCATGATGGATGCAATACACCTCACTTTGGCTTTTTACCTTGTACCAAACAGTGCAAATACATTATACAATATGCCCTAGAACTAAATCTAGTAAATCTAGAACATTGTATACTTTAATTTATATAGACGAGTATATGAAAATGATTGAATAACAGGTGTATTCCAGAACAACAACCAAACCCTTCTTAATTCTCCATTCAGTAAGTGCTGGTGGGAGGTGTGGCAATTCGCTTTCCAATATAAATCCTGATAAAAAGAGAACATTTCATTTGATCAATTCATATGAACGTGTTAGGGAAATCAGGCAAACTTAATGGAATCAACCCTCCTGTGTATCGGAGGTATAGTATGAGGTCAGACTCACCCAATACCAACTGCCAGAATGTGTGAGATGAGTAAGGAAGGAATAAAGACTTTGAAAAACTCTGCAGAGAATACACCACCTTTCTTCATTACCCCACTCCTTCTCATGCTCAGAGACACAGAACGTCGAGGGCGCCGGAAGTGGTATTCCCTAAAACAAATGTTGACAGTTTAAACAACAATCAGAAGCTCAGCAGAAAAAGATTTAAGCTGTGTGTGTGCTTACTTTGGGGGAATGTTTTCTGGTCTACTGGACCAATCAGCGACCCAGTCTTTTCCTTTGTTCATCAGAATGTCTTCCTCTCTGTCCTTCTCCTGTATGTCCTCCTCTGACTACAAACCATACGATGTGGTGTAAAAGCGATCTGGATTCAGAGTTATAGAACAAAAGTACTGTTTTGTTTTACCTGGCTGTCTCTTGTACTGGACATCTCCACATCAAAGGTTATTTGACCCTCACCCTGCTCTGGACTCGGTGGCCTGTGGGGACTAAGGAAATAAAAAGATTTGAACAACACACTGCAAGAAACATCCAGATATTAATGAAAATATGTTTAGGTCTGCCATTTGCTGCTACCTGTCACATGAAGAGCTGCTCTGGCTGGACTCGTGTTGTGCATCCAGTAGGATCTTCTCCATGTCGCCATTGTGGATCGAGGATGATGAGGGCACATGCTCCAATCCCCCCACCAAGCTCTCCTCTATCACATCCTGCACCACTTCCATGCTTTGAGAAGTTGGACTATCCTCTGCATTCCCATTTATGGGGTCTGTCACTGGGGCCACTAAAGGATTGGTCTGCATCACCGTGTTCCCATTCATCTCAAGTTCAACCCAAGAGCCTGAAGAGCAAGGGCTCCATTAACATTTTAACATTGCAAATCCTAGAGCCTTGCATATGCTCCCCAAAAGTAGGCCTAGCAAAGATTTGGCCTAAAAGTTTACGCAGTATACAATTTAGTAGGTCTGCTGTAAAGTGCTTCAAAGTAGCATACAATGTTGTGCCACTGCCTCATGTCGAATGCTTTTTCTGTGGCAATCTGTTGTAAGCCAGTATAGGCAGGAATAGGTTATATCAGATGGCACAAATAGGGTGGTGTGATCTAAGCACGATTCAAATCATAATCTTGGAATAAATACAAAATTAAATTCAAACGAACAGGGGAATGTTTGTTACTGTTACTGTATAGGCCAGGCCCATGTCGGACATTGCACATGCATTGCATAACTGAGGGATTAGTGGTGTTCCAGTGATACAGTAGACTAAAACATATGTCGCGGTTTCCAGTTTATGACCGATACTGTACTCCCTATCCCGATTACTAGTAGTAGGGGTTTAAAAAAAACATTCACCCACAAGATAAACTACTTCAACGAGCACACACTCATATTTTCTTTCCAAATTATATCAACAAATACTTTATACCATACATTGGCACACAATTAAAACAATACAATTGGAACGAAAAACACCCTTTGTGTAAGCTCATCCAAAGTTGTTTTTATTTGGTCTAACACCGCCCTACAGTAATTTGGGTAAATGATTGGTTAAGAATGTAATCGGTCAAACATTTAACGCAACTCGATTGGGGTGTTCACGGTGACGTTGGTAAACATCACCAGCAAACCCGCCCAAAAGAAAGGAAATATACCTGAATCAACTTTTACATTTAAATCGTTAGTAATATCGTTATTGAGTTCATACGCTGTTTGCATCTTAAAAACACGTAGCGTTCAAGAGCACACTCTATTGAAAAAGCGACAAGACAACGTACCATGAAGCCCGAGTTCATCGTTATTGTTTTGTTGAACAGCGACGGTGGACATGTCGACTACTAATTTCTTGCTTTCGTCATTATATGACACGGAGACGGCAATACTGACACGCATGCGCAATATTAGTGTCGAGTGAGTGGTCCGCAAGACCCAGCGATGAAAACTGGAATTGAATCACAATCAAATAAACAATGGGAGGGTTGTAGGCTACGCCCAATAATGATCTTTTCTGGATGTTTCAGAAAACATCTGGTCAAATTAGGTCAATTTTACAGACTACATTTGACGTTTGTTTGTTGTTCTCACCAACACGATAAGCTTGCCAATATGGTCCTCCTTGTTACAATTCTGTTTTAACCCTCGTAATGTACTCCGGGTCAGAATGACCCAAATCACTAGCTCTTGTGGCAGATAGAAGGCGCTAAA
>JAODUG010000024.1:3740478-3755968 GCA_027564795.1 Aphredoderus sayanus | reverse complement strand
CTGTAATCTACTGTAGGGCACTGTGACAGTGTGTGTGTGTGTGTGTGTGTGTGTGTGTGTGTGTGTGTGTGTGTGTGCACCCGTGTGTGTGCACTCGTGTGCGTACACGGCGAAGACTGATACTGATTAATAGCTGATAGACATTTCATTTAATCCCCTCTAACTCTACAGCAGCAACTTTTCATTCTGGGATTTTCATGAAAGGGCAGCTAAAGGGCACGTCTGGTCTCAAACAAAAGACCAGACGTTGCACATTGAAAAGCACTGTACTGGTTAACACAACAGTGTTGTTCAATCAATGGAGCCATTTCAGCAACTGATCCTCTTATAATGCTTATTCCACTAACATTGAATTCAGTTGTGCAACATTAAGGACCATTTTGCGACAGACATGCTTTACATATCACCCTGTTTCCAGTTCAAACAAGACTTGAAACATGTGAATGAGACTATCTCTACAACTACTGTGGAGGCTACAGTATATTGCACTTTTAGAATGTGAATATGACAGCCATGTTGGAATGAGCATGCAAGAAGTCTATAAAGATCATGAGCAAGACTGTGATCATTTACATTTCCAGTATTTGAAAGGAGAAAAGAAAAGATTAAAGATGAGGTGGCTTGTGTGTGGCCTTGCAATACATAATGCATCATACAGTACAGTGTAGCGGTATAGTGATTAACATATGTTCACTGGGGGAAGAATTATCATATTTTTGATTATCTTACAAATAATAATATAGTTAAGAAACACTCAAATTACCCTAATCCTACATTTGTATTCATCGGTAATGTATTTTATATGGAGTCAAGTATTTTCCATACCATACCATGGTTATTCAACATGGTCATGATTAAAATGCTAGGTCCTAATGTACCCAGTAAATTTAAATTAATTCTGTGGAAATCCATGGTGGAACATGATGGAATAATGTCTTTCTAAAATGTGTGTTAGTGGCCATGGTTTAGCTGTGAGAGTGGATATAACAGCAGGAAAGATAGAATTTCAATAGTGCAAATGTGCCTGTAGACATTTGGCCTCATGCAGTATAGTCATATATGTGAATCATGTACAGTATGTAAATTACTGTAACATGTAGCATATAGTCTCCATAGCTAAAACACCTTCTTTCTGATGAATGGCTTATACTGTATCTGTATTATAAAAAAAAATTAAAATATTTGAAAAAAATGTTAAATAATATTTTTGACACCATGATTGTCTGTATGTCTGTGCCTGTGTGTGTGGTCTTGTCATTAGTGTAAGAGAGAGTCCATTGTGGTTACTTTGTTGCAGTGTGCGTGTCTGTGTTTACATATTTTCATAAGCCTCTGTAAGCATGTGTGCCTCGACAGTGAAACAAGACACTTGGGTGGGAATGCATGAGAATCCGTTCCTGGGTGCGTGCATGGCTAGTGTCAGTAGGCTGTGGGTGCACATTGCAGGACCCTGGGGCTGCAGAGAGGCTGTCCTCCAGCTGTCAGGCTGCCTTTAAAGGGCCCTCTGGTCTCTCTTGAGGGCTCAGCGAGCCACAGCCACACTACGTGCCTGAGCCTCCAGGGTGCGCCAGAGGCAGTGACAGACACCCAGGGAAGCACAGTCTGAGTTGGAGGGGAGGGGAGGGGAGGGGGGAGACTGAGATGGAGGGAAGGAATGCTGGCGGAGGGAGGGGAGGGGGAGACAACTGACTTTCAGGACACAAGGCGGGGGCCAGAGCCAGAGTTCTAATTTTCCCGTTTTTATTTCAGAGAGTCAACTGTAGAATAAAGAAAACACAGGCTGGGCTGACAGGCGAGCCTTGATCATGAAGAAGTATTGTGGAGCTGCAGAGAAAAAGGGGAGAGGAATATGTGTGTGTGTGTGTGTGTGTGTGTGCGGATGAAAAACTCACCGCCGGATTTGAGTGAAGGGCGAGGCTGTCGCGCAATGAAAAGCATAATTTAGATCTGTTTCCTCTCTGTGGCTCTGCCGTCTAATGAGCCTTAAGCAGTGCCGAGTCCCCATGAGCACTGCCACCGCAGTCGAGATGAAACAGGTAGAGAGAACATGCCTGTGTGTGTGTGTGTGTGTGGAGGAGGGTGCTTGAAGAGAGAGGGAGAGGAGCAAAGGCATGGAGGAACAGGACAGAGGGGGAAGGAGGGAGAGTGGGCGCACAGATAAGGAGCGAGGGGAAAGTGTTGCAGGCTTCAAAGGCTTCCTGCGTGTTGAATGTGTACTCACAGAGCGGCCGTGAATGTCTCACGGAGCGTTCCAGGGTCGTGCACTCTCTGTTCTTGGCTTATCTGGGTCAGGCAAAACAAAAGCTGAGACTGGGACGGGGATGACTTGGCCTATTTTCCTCCTCTCCTTCTCCACCAGAAGTATGTTAAGCCCCCCTCCCCACACGCACTATCGGAGATAGTATTGAAGCACAAAGCGGCAGCTAGCTTGTTTGCTCAGCTCATTTTAAGTGTGCCGGGCCCTCTGTGTGCGGTTAGCACCTTGTGCGTGATAGGCGGGGGCCTAGCTGTCCCCTCTCATCACTCCTCACGGTGGAGTGGCATTTTCATCTGGGTAATTGGGCCGAGAACCACGCTCTCCACAGTCAGGACACACGCCAAGATGTGACACACGCCTCAATGCGTGAGGGATAGGAAGTGAAAAACAGAACTGTGCGCTCACTAGGTGATCTGATAAAGGTCCGCACGCGCTCACACACACACACTAAACATCTATACGGCACATGAACATCTCCCGTGGCTTCCATGTCGCCTTTGAGAAAGCCCCCCACTACTGATTTCAGAACAGAAGCATCATGCATTGACTCACTGATACTTCATGATACACTGTTACCCTATTAGCTGTAGCTTGGTTGCTCTGCTAATATTTGCAGATTGCCTTGAATCATTGTTTGGTTAGCAGCCCACTTCCTGCTAGACAAGCATCAAGTGTGTGTATTTGCATATCCGGTCGATCTTTAGCATTGATTACTAGGCTGTGTGATTACGGCCTTTCACTGCGTGTGTGTGTGTGTGCGTGCGTGCGTTTACGTCCCAGTGCGGTAGGTAGCATACGACCGAGGCCAAATAGCCAAATCTGTTTGCTGTCAGAACATCAGTAGCGCGCTACGCTTGCATCTGCCACGCTAAGAGATACCTGGGAGTGTGCGTGTAGCTCTGAATAACCTGTCCTCTTCCTCTCCCCCACCTTTCTCTTCCTCCACACACACACACACACACGCATGCACACGCACACAGGCCTGCGGCTGGCAGAGCAGCTGGCTCGGCGTGAAGATGAGGCGAAGATACGCCATCGTCTGGGACTGTCTCTCTGGGCCAGCGGGAACCTGGAGGAGGCCCAACATCAGGTGAGGAATCTCAGCTCTTCTTTCTTCCTCTTCTCTTCCTTCCCCTCCCCTCTCTCGTCCAACTGTCTTGTGGACGTAGGTCCAGATATTACCTTAAAACTATACTATACTAAACTATAACACCTAACAACAACACTGCTCCCTCTCTTCAAGCGAAAGAGAGAGACAGAGAAAGAGAGATACTGTAGAGAGAGAGACAGAGAAAGAGAGATACTGTAGAGAGAGAGAGACATAGAGAAAGAAAGATACTGTAGAGAGAGAGAGAGACAGAGAAAGAGAGATACTGTAGAGAGAGAGAGAGACAGAGAAAGAGAGATACTGTAGAGAGAGAGACATAGAGAAAGAGAGATACTGTAGAGAGAGAGAGACAGAGAAAGAGAGATACTGTAGAGAGAGAGAGACAGAGAAAGAGAGATACTGTAGAGAGAGAGACATAGAGAAAGAGATATACTGTAGAGAGAGAGAAAGAGAGAGAGACAGAACAAGAGATAATGTAGAGAGAGAGAGGTGGCTATGCAGCTTGCACATGGCTGAGTGCTGCTGGCAATATGCTGGGGAGTCTGTTGAGCTGGTAAATGCTGTCATCTCAGACAGGCGACAGATGACTGGAGATGTTTTCGATCCATGTGCATGGTCTCTGGGGCCTGCAGCATGCTCATCGCGCATACGCACACACACACACATATGCTCTGCAGCCCAATGCCCACCGGGCAGTATGGAGCAATCCCATCAACATCTCTGTTGACTGTACAACTTGGTAACCGGTGTCCAAGCCTTGAAGCAATATCATTTTCTTTTTTTCTTTTTTTCAGTTTAGCGTGTGTATATCTGTATTATCTGTACACTGAACCATTATTACTCCTTACCCACAAGCGCTGTAACAGTGTTTAGGCATTTTTCCTAGGAAACCCTAAAGCATTCAGAGTGGAATGTTTGTGGGAAAGGACACTGTTGTCCTCCAAGTGTAGACGTGATGATTATTCATGAGGCAGTGCTACAGATGACCTTGGTATATACTCTGACCCAGTTCAAGTCCGATGCATATAGGCTTCCACGCAGTGCTGCAGCACTTTGAATTCGTAAGGCATTTGTGCTTGGCCACAAGAACACCTGACCCATCAGTATGTCCCTCATAGAGAACCTGTGTTCTCTGCATATAGCATTTACACCCAGTTGTGCTGTAACACCCTCGGTTTGATCCCTGCAGCCCTGCTGACAGAGTTTGACGTGCCTCCACTCTAATCAGCTCTCTTTAAGAACGCCCGCTCTCATGGCAACCGTCTGAAAAGATCATGTATATTTAGATTTGAACGCCCTGCATTAGACAGATCCCTCTTTCTTTCTGAAGTGTGAGATAAAGTTGTTTATATTTATATTTGTTAAGTTGCCGTTAGCAAATATAGCTCACCCCGCCCTCTGACATTCAATGAACACAACAGATGCATGCTGGGTCGATCGCAGCGTGGCATGGCTAATATGTGAAAGAACCCTGCTGGGCGAGCCTGGGACGGAGGGAGCTGTGGTAGATGATCCGCGTGCCACGGCCAGGCAGGTGGTTGCGAACGCAGCACTTTTTGGGGATTGTTTTCTTCTCATCTGTGCCGGCTGAGGTCAGGCTGGAGGGAAGGAGCTGTGACAAATGAGTTTGACTCTTAAACTGTGAGCCCGGCCCATTAAGCGGGCAGTGTAGCAGTCAGCCCCACAGCCCCATCATATCAGCAAAGTCAGCCTGCGAGCACCGGTGTAGTGGCGCATCTTGCTTCCCTGCTTCCTCGCTGATCTTTGCTATCCACCCCCCCTATTCCGTTATTCTCTCACATGACCTTGGGATATACCACGCTAGCATGCTCACAGCATAGATATGCACATAAACGTGTGTGCCTGCAGGCACTCCAGCAGGTCTCCCCCAAGACGTACAATATTATACACCTGATAGAATCCATTTAGTTCAAACCAATAACCTTTTACCTCTTTTTTTTTTTTTTTTTTTTTTTGCACCATTCTCAGTTCAGCTGTATGAGCGGAGTGCCCCCTCGGCTCAGACTAGCCTTCTGGTGACTACAGCAGCCCCAGTCAGTCATCTTAAAGGACTGCTGGAGGAGCAGCAATAGGAAATCAATAACAACTCCCATGAATCAGCACTGCCAGCTCGGCCTGCCTGGCCTTCCCCCCGCCCGTGCTATCTCTGCCCCCGCCAACTCTCCTTTGTCGCCCCTGATCCCAATCCAATTCCACTGGCACCGAGAACAGAGGTGTGATGACAGAGACACAGGCCTATGGAGATTGGCCATTCATTTGTAATGTCCATCTGTGATTCCCCTGCAAATGGCTGGGATTCTCGTTGCCCTTTACCTTGTCCAGGCAAATGAGAAACGAAAAGAGGCAGACTTGTGTTGGTTGTTAATGTTGCATTGAGCTTCTTCTTCCTCGCGAGACAGGGTCTGTGGGAAGGCAGCAGGCGAGATGCTGCCATCTAGTGGTTCAGTTTATTTTCCCTCCTCAAACACAAATCTTACACACCTGCCTTTCAACTCTTATCTACTGCACTTAACAGTGTCCCCATTTAAAGCAGACCACTACCTTTGGCCTCATATGTTACCTACACAGGACTTATCATCAGTTCTTATCAATGGTTGAATATGAGGATTTTGTTAGGTAATGGTATGGTTGTCATCGTTTGTCTGCAGCTCTACCGGGCATCTGCTCTGTTTGAGACCATACGGCATGAGGCCCAGCACAGCACCGACTACAAACTGTCGCTGTTTGACCTGCAGACCTCCTGCTACCAGGCCCTCCAGAGGGTCCTTGTAAGCCTAGGTATGCTCATTGCTTATTGCTCTCATTTTGTATCTTTAACAATGTGTTTTGGTGCTATTGTATCTCTTCTTCTTTCTCTCATAACGAATTTCACATACTGTTTCTTTTAAGCTGTATACAACAACTTTGGCGAATTGGCGGCCAATCTGGTTTTTATTTGTATTAGTTATTTTGTTTAGTAATATTAATACCACCATTTAGCACAGGTAGCACACAGTAGCACCCAATAGCACAGGTTCACCACCTTCCCCGCAGATAGCATGCTGCTCTCCAGTCAGTACTGCCTGTCTGCCTACAGGCCACCATGACGAGGCTCTGGCCGTAGCGGAGCGAGGACGCACGCGGGCTTTCGCTGACCTGCTGGTGGAGAGGCAGACGGGCCAGCAGGACTCGGACCCGTACACCCCTGTGACCGTGGAGCACATCCTGGACACGGTCAACAGCCAGAGAGCCCTGGTGCTCTACTTCTCCATGGCGGCTGGCTACCTGTACAGCTGGCTGCTGGCTCCAGGAGCTGGTAGGGAGCGCTTGGGAGTCTACTGTGTTACACGTCCACATAGTACACACCGGCAGTAGTGCTGTGCGATGTGACGATATAAACATCGGTTATTTCATATCGTTGCTATCGTGATGCAAATCACACTTTATGACACTATATATTGTGGAGTCCATATCTATGTCCATATTCTGCATGGATTACTCTTACTGGCTTTTTACGCTATTATTTAAAGCTTTTATTACGTTTATTGTAACAAAAGTAGTGTAACTGTCCAGCTGCCCACTGCTCTGTGTGTGTGTATGTGAAACAGAGAGCAGAGCAGAGAATACGAGAAACGCACTCATGAGAAATATATTATATCATTTTGTTTTCTATTTTCCGCTAGCTAGGACAAGGACATACCACAGAGTCAAGGTCATAGCATACCAAAAACGTGTAAATGTTTAATTATATTCCCTACCTTTTGTATTTTGGTATTTTGTGGATAGAACTATTTATTAATTATTCAATTTAGAATTTACAGAAAATTTGCTATATCTTATGTATTGTTGTCGGAATATAAAATGACCTACATTATATCGGGATATGAGATATTGGTCATATCGCACATAATATATAGATATAATATAATAGATGCAAATGTGTATACTCTTAAACCAACAAAGCAAATATGCGTGGGGCTTTGTTGATCTGTAGGAGGCCATCGCCTATATTCATCTGCAGGGATGAGGAAGCCAGCTTTAGCAGCTTTAGTGGCAGTGCCACCTGCCACTCCGCTCTTAGGAGTGCCCCCCCCTTCTGCCTCAGGGCCAGGCTAATTGAGAGTGACAGAGCCAAACAACACCAGTGATGTCGGCAGCGAAACACTTGCCAAATATAAAGCTTTAAAGGTTCTCTATGCTCTATATCTCTATATGATATTTGAAACAATAGTACAGCAGCAGACAACTGTTTTCTATGTTGAGATAATAGTGGAGCAATTGCATCCTGAACAGAGGGTGATACCACACTTCCTATGTGTGTGTGTGTGTGTTGTAATCCAAGCTTTCAAAGCCAGTCCAGCATGTTAGTGCATGTGTGGCCCACGGAGCATTTGTATAGGTCTGCTGCTGGTGCTTAGTGTGACATCTAGTGGCAGAAAACGTCCCATTGCGCAACCTTGCTTCTATGTAGCTTTCACGTATCTTCATTTCACTATGTGCTGTCTCTCAGACAGACCAGATAAGCAGTCAAATATGTTACGGCACAATAAAACCTGGGTGGGTGTCGTAGCGCGGCGGCCATTACTTGGCTCTGCCGTGCTCCTGTAAGTAGGTGCAAATGACCGGGTCCCGCTCCCCCAGGCCTGATCACTTGATCACGCCCAGGCAGCCAGATGAACATGGCCCCTCCAGCACCAGTCATATGGAGAGGGGAGGTCTTCAAAGAGCAGAGTAGTGCCCCGGGCTGTGAAGAGAGACACGTGTGCTCACTAATCGCCTGTCTGTCTCTTCCTGGCACCCCCTGGCATCCAGCTGGCACGCCAACAGGCCCTGCTCCACTGCGGCCCCAGTCAGCGAAGGCCCTAATTGGCTCACTGATTCCAGGCACGGTCTCCACTCGCAGTGGAGCGGCAACACAACGAGCGCAAAACACACACAAAATGGCGCGGACAAAATGGCGCACCACACAAGCGCACGCGAACACACTTCCCCCCGTCTCCCCCCCACACTTCAAATCTCAGCTGCTCTCCCGCGGCGGCCAGCAGATGGCGCAGGCAAGCCCACTCCCGTCCTTTTGTTGAGCGTTATTTGGTGTATGCGTTTTGCGACCGCAGATGAGCTGCTGCGCGCTTTGCCTCCATCGCCGTTGCCGACCGCGCCCACGTTACTTCCTCCCTCCCCCGGCAACGCTGGGGAGGACCGCTAAGCCGTCTTCACCCCCTGTCTCCCCCTGTCTACTGTCTCTCTGCGCAGGTATACTGAAGTTCCACGAGGTGTACCTGGGGGAGGGCGTGTGCGAGGGCGGGGCCGACTTCCAGGAGGGTGGAGGCGGAGGGGGCGTGGCCAACGGGTCTTCCTTGGAGCAGCACATTGCCAGTGCCCGTGAGGCCCTGGGAGTGGAGTCCTATTACAGCAGGTGAGACGCTTAACCAGGGCTCCCGGCGAGGCCATGCAAATGGACTTGGAAAGGGCAGAGGCGAGGCACTTAACCATGCAGAAGGTGTGCCTCTGTGTGTGTGTGTGGGGGGGCGAACAGGGGTATTATTCTGCACCACTGCACCCTATGATGTGGGAGGCTCAGCTTGCTGCCGGCTTGTACCACTCTGCTCAGCTCCCGCTGGGAGCCAATGAGATGGAATAATAGCTCCTGGATGGCCAGACTGAACTGGCCAAACAAGCGGCAAGCCTCACAAGCCTCAGCAAGACAGAATGGGTTAACGGGGAGTATAAAGAACCAGGAAGGCTGTGTGAGGTGTGATGGATCAGTAACAGTAACAACAGCATGGTAAACCCATAGAGGGGGAACCTGCATGGGATAAATACAGCCGGGGCTGGGGGGGTATTGACAGTGGAAGTCTCTCCCTATGGGATCTTCACATCTCTAGTTGGTATTGTGATCCATGGTGCCCAGCTGGTCCGCCCAATACCAGGCTAGCAGACGGGCCCTGCCGCCCCATTACCAGCTCATTTACTGCTTCAACGGGAGGCAGTGCACACAACACCGCGCCTGGATGGGCACAATATGGCACCAGTTAACGCCCTATTCATTCTCTACAGTGGAGAGAGAGGGAGGAGGGGTGACTCTGAAATAAGTGGGGGAAGAAAAATGTGTGAGTGAGGGAGGGAGAGGATTGGGAGAACATATTTAAGGAGGTCATGGGGGAGTGAAGGAAATGGTCATCTTCTGATACTGTATGCCTTTGTCCCTTTCCTTGTATTGTTCATGCCTGGAGGATATTTTCAGATATCGTTTTAATAATTGATTGCAGAGTTCGTTTTTTTTTTTTACTTTGAAACTATTTGGAGGACAAATTGTGCTCCTCAAAGAGGTATTTTAAAAGCCAAGACATTTCCAGTGTCTCCTCGTGGAGTTTTGATAAACCCTGCAGTCAGAAAAGACAGAAATGAAATGAATTTTTGACGGCATCTTAAATGTATTTTACCAGGCATCAGAAAAGACAATGAATTGTCGGCACAATGGCAAAACTAACGTCCGATAGTAAAGATAAACAGGAAGAGTTGTGTCATTGCGGTGTGCTACTGTCAACATGAGTGTATTGTCAACTTAAAACACACACCTAAATGCTGCTTCAAATTAGTTTGATTCACTTTCGCTTTTCGGTAAGATGAAGAAAATATATTGTGATTGGAATAGATAAGTGTGCGGAGGATGGAGGATGCTGGCTGAGAGCCCTGGTGGCCCCACATTGTGTCCCTGTCTGCAGGGAGCTGCAGCAACACTAGGCGGGCGGGGTGTCTGGGCATCACGCGATACGCCTGCATATTGTCCTGTGGTCTACTGGGCGGCACCTCATCTGCCCTTGTGTTCTCTTTCTGCACCGCCATCTCTCTCCCTACAGAGGCTGTTCCAGCAGTGAGACGGAGAGCGAGGCGGGTGATCTGCTGGACCAGCAGTTTGAGGAGCTCAACAATAAGCTCAACTCGGTCACGGACCCCACCGGCTTCCTGCGTATGGTGTCCAGGAACAACCTCTTCAACAGGTGGGAGACCCTTCCCCCGGCCCCCGCCCGCCTCACACACGTATTTGGAGCTGAAACGTGAAGCGGGCGGCTTTCATCACGTCCACCCTCTGCTCCAGTTTAATCACAATAAAGGTTGCAAAAGGAAATCTGCTTGGTTGAGAAGATTCATGGGCATTGTGGCTCATCCGTGAAAGCAGTCGCTCTCTCTATTGTTCAGCCAACACAGAATGTGAATCCTGCTTATTATATCCTCTGAGTAGAGCCAAGCCTTTAAAGCCCTTCTTAACCGCCCACTCCGATAGATGTTGTGCATGCATGCGTGTGAATCTAAGTGTGTGTGTGTGTGTGTGTGTGTCCACCTATCTAAGATGTAGAAATGGTAAAGAGGTTGTGTTGAGATGTTTAGGATTGTGTGTGTCTGAACTTCTGTCAATGTCAATATCACCTAATGATTCTGTATATTGACATTGTACTGATTGGTTTTGCATATTGTGTGTATGTGTGTGTGTGTGCGCGTGCATGTGTGTCTGGGTCACATTTCCATGTCCTCGTCCACAGTTGAGCTGTTCTTTGATGAGAGGGTAATTCCAGCTTTAATTGAGTCTCTGTGCTCATTAAGCCTCTTTAATGGGCTGCCGGTAATAATCCTCTCGTTCTGTTGGGGCCCCCCCAAAAAAAAAATATAATGAAATCTAAACTAGAAAGCTCCTCGTGCTTGGGAGGATATCGTCTACCACACGCTAAAAATGAAGAAAAGCTTCGAACCCAAGACATTTTGGGGATTGATGTTGCGATAATAAGGATTTGCTGTTCAATGACTTTCTTTTTTTCGTCCTTTTTATTTCACTCGCTGTTATCATTGTCTCTCTATATTCACATTTCAGATGGCCCTTTGCTGTGTGAGATCTAGGCTAATGTGAACAGGAGGGCTGCAATATTCCCACAATTACCCATAAGTGAGAGAATTTACTGTAGTTATTCTATTAGACGGGGGAATTGTAACAAAGGGTAATTTAACAGTTACACCTCAAAGTTATGTGTGTTGAAAGGCTTGAAAAGTACGAGAAATACGAACATTATATAGGTATCTGCGGTGCTTTGGTCTAGTACATGTATTATCACTTTAACACTGGGATCTAATCTTCAGGGAACAGCAAGCATCTCCGTTAGAACATATAGTCGCCCTGCTAGTCACTAGTTTAAATCACATTGTGATAGATGCTACAGTAATTTGAAGACCTCCGTGAAGATCAGTAAACGTGCTAACAGCAATGCTAACACGGGGACAATACATAGTCACAGAGGTCCCGTTTCATAGCTGCAGCTAGTGTTGCTGCTAGTGGTCTGGCTTTTGTCTCTCTGTAGCCATGTCAAATCAACTGGAGCCCACACCAGCAAGGCAGTGAACACCCTCTTAACCGTGAACCTCACATCTCTTTGTCCTTTCTTTTCACTGTTTCCTTCCACACTTGACATACACCTTGTCTTCTCTTAGCCCTTGCTTCCTCGCTCAAGCCTCCTGTCAGGCTAACAAATGACTGTTTGCTTTCCCATGGCAGCCCATGCCAAGCCTGGGAGAGTGACAGAGTGTGGGGGGCCTGGAGGAAAGCCAGTGGCCTGGGGGTACCAGGAGGGCAGGGTAGACATATTTTGGCCAGTGCTGAGTTTCAACAGAAAACTGGCTGTTGGAGCAGATGGAGCTCAGCGATGAGTGAGCCCAAAGCGGCTTGGGCCTGTGTGCCCACAGCACTGAGGGCCTCGAACCCCATGGCCACCATTAGCACAGTGTCCCAGCATGCTGTGGACTTCTGCCCGACCAGGGAGTTGTCACTCCTGTACCACAGCAGAGGTGCCATTAGTGTACAGCATGGCTGCTACCAGACCATTAATAGCAATTTGGTTCAAACACTCACTGTTGCAATGCCAACATGTGTTGTATTGCATTGCATAGCCTGACAATGTATGTTTTCCAGTAAAATAACAGATTTTGCAACGTTAATATTAGTAAATAGCGAGTAACCAGTTACTGGTCATCTGTCTTGTGAGGAGAGCTATTCAACTGAACTCCGTTCAATTGTTATAGTGTTATATTGCCATCTAGTGGAGGTTAACATTATAACATCATGTTTCCTAAAAACTGTTTTTTTTATTACACCTACAATATTACGTTACACATCTGGTTAAACAACATTTTTAACTGACAATGTTCTATGATCTATGAAACATAGTGTGGATTTTCCCAGATAATTAACTAAATTCCTTACATCACTATCATTTGTTTGTGCTGTAATACACAATGGAAACATGAAGCACAGTATGCAGGCAAATCCAATCTATTGTCAGTCTAACTAGACTAGCTGTATTATATAGTTGGTTAGTGTTCCCTAACCTCAATTTTATATATATAGTTATACACTGTACAAACACAATAGTAGTGTTAACACACTATTGTGTAACTGTCTTGCATATTTCTAACTGCCATGTGTTATACACCATGCTACTGTATATGTGGACTTTACACTGCATAGCCTGTTACAAGCGCATTACAATAAAAGACTACTAGATGCATATGCGTGTTAACAACAGTTTCCTTGTAAAGGTTTCTAAATGTTGACCTTGGACATGGAAATAAGATATGGCAGTGTTTAAATATGTATTTAATTAGATGGTGTTCATGCCCTCAGTTTGTTTTATTACATAACAAACTCAGATATGAGAGATGGAAATGACCATAGAGCAATAATGTTGATGCTTTTGCTATATCCTTTTAGCTACTATGGTTTTTAAACCATAATACATATTGTAAGTACTATAAAACAACATACGTCTTATATAGTTTGGCCTCAGACAGTTATAGAATAGTGTATAAATATATAGATATTCAATTTACTAATCGGGTCCTTGGCTCTAGTATTTACTCTGAAGGGTTTGGTCTTCATAGTCAGCTCTCCACCAATAACCATGGGGGAAGTAATGTGAAATACACGGTTTGTGTGCTTTGATGTCAATGTTGAGCTCAGAGCTTTTAGATTGTTAGGAACCTTGCATAAAGCCTTGCCACTATAATTGGCTGTCTTTGCTTTAAGCAGACCCATCAAGGCCAGCAGCTATAACCTTGTCTTGGAAATATTCAATTCTGAATCTTAATCATTTTTAATCACAAGGAGATCTCAAGAAGAAGTTAAAGTATTTAAACTTTTATGTGAGTAGGATGAATGCATCTGTAAAACAACTAACTCAAAGTGAACAATTGAGTATCTAAACCAATATTTCCGCCTGGTAGCAGTAGCAACAGTAGTGTGTATAAGAGTGGAGAGCATTGTTTATGTGTTGTTGTGTTTCTCCAGGAGCTGCCAGAGTATGACCAGCCTGTTCAGTAACACGATGTCCCCCGCCAAAGACGGCTGCTCCTCCCTGTCTCGGCGCTCCAGCAGCCTCAGCAAACCTCCGCTACGCGCCCTTTACGACCTGCTCATCGCACCCATGGAAGGGGTGAGTAGAGGACACAGGGCCGAAGTGTGCAATGTGGGTATTGCAGTGCAGTAGAACTCTGTGTGTTGGTGCTGACCTATTGTCTGTGTGCAGGGGCTGATGCACTCCAGCGGGCCTGTCGGCAGACACAGACAGCTGGTGATGGTGCTGGAGGGGGAGTTGTACCTCATCCCGTTTGCCTTGCTCAAGGGCAGCTCCTCTAACGAGTACCTGTATGAGCGGTTCAGCCTCATCGCGGTGCCCTCCATCCACGGCCTTGGATCCAGCTCTAAGGTGGAGTCTGTTATTCAGATAAATGATTAGCCCCCCTGCTGTCCTGTGGGTCAGAATGACCCCGTGCACTACCAGCAGAAGGCGCCAACCGCCACACGGACATGTGACGCGCTGCGGTTGGCGCCATCTGCTGGTGGTGAAACCCGAGGACAGAGGGAGGGTTAACACCAGCTGTGGTGTTTATGTGCATGCATGGTCTGTTGTATGGCCCTTCTGTGATCTGGCTGACACACACACACACCAACACGCGTTCCACCGCTTCTGCCGCGTCCCCAGGCTCACTGTCGACGGGCCGCGGCGACCCCCTGCGGCGGCGTCTCCATGGCAGCGGTGGTGGGGAACCCGCGGCTGCCGTCCCCCGTGATGGACCGCTGGCTGTGGGGGCCCATGCCGTCGGCGGAGGAGGAGGCCCTGATGGTGGCCGAGCTGCTGGGCTGCCAGCCGCTGGCCGGCACCGCCGCCACCAAGGAGCGCGTGATGAGCGCCCTGACGCAGGCGGAGTGCGCCCACTTCGCCACGCACATCTCCTGGAAGTTGGCCGCCCTGGTGCTCACGCCCAACCCGGAGGCGGGGCCCGGCGCGGCCGGCGGGGTCAACGTCGGCACGGGGACAGCGGGGAGAGGGGCCGGGGGCGGGCGCCGGGGGAGCGGCGGGCGGGGCCGGAAGAGCTCCTGCGGGAGCGGCTACACCGTGGCAGAGTCGCTCCACGCGCAGGACGACGGCAGCGACGCGGAGAGCATCTGCGACAGCCCGCCCTTGCAGGAGTTCCTGCTCACCGCTGCGGACATCCTGGACCTGAGGCTGCCCGTCAAGCTGGTGGTGCTGGGGTCAGTGGAGCTACTGCCATAGGCCAGTGTGTCCCAACCCTGGTCCTGGAGTGGCCCCTGCCCTGCATGTTGTACACCTGGTTCATATCAGTAGTTCATATCCATCATGTCTGCAGAAGCCTGATAACATGGAAAACGTGTACTGCCCTGAGAACATGCAGGGCAATAGATCCCCAGGACCAGGATTGTGGAAAGAATCAGTGTTGCTCACCTCCCTAGTAAAATAAATGGCTTGTTTACAACTTGCAATGTCTAAGATAACAACCTAAGAAGTAAAAATACCATAATAACCTCCACTGAAACAAATTTTACAACAGTTAAACTAAACTACATTAGAAAACATTCAATGTAAACCTTTACACAGCCCTTTAAAAGCACTATAATCCGTCTATAAAGCAACACATCCTCTGCTTCCTCCAACAGCAGGTGTGATGAGATTGCTCCCGGGAGTCCGGGGGTTTCGTTTTTGCCGCCTTTGAGGGACTGAAACTTAAAAGATTTTAACCATTTCTCCATTCTTTCTGTTTACTGGTCGGGGATAGAGCATTGG
>JAODUG010000024.1:3715924-3729456 GCA_027564795.1 Aphredoderus sayanus | reverse complement strand
CTAATCACACAGCTACACACTTACGTCTATTGGGAGAACTTCTGCTTTTGTTTTTTCTTCTAATGAATAGCCCAATGAATGTCTCAAAACAAACTGAGTGTCGTAACCCCATGTTTTAATTATTATATAATAACATAATTTAGCACTGAACATACCTTTTGTATGGGACTAGATTATTTTTTACATTCTAAATCTATTGTACTTGTACAATAATGGTGGCAAAACTGAAATTAATGCTTTTGACAATTTCAAACTTGTGCTTGTGAACATTTAGCATGTTCTATACAATACAGACAGTACTACCTAGACCTGTAGTTTTATTTAGAATATATTGGCCTACAGTATGAGAGTTTAAAAATTAAATAAAATAATCAGATGTCATTCATTGCATTTGTGACCTTAATCTGTGACCTCAGTGCATTTTTAAAACTCAAACCGCCTCCTCAGTTAATTTTCTTTGCTTTATACTCTGATTTTGTCATTTTTAGTTTTCGTAGGCAAGTGTTTGTAGATATATTAATTTTGTGCAGTTCATTGGCTCCTTCTGGATTGTTTATAATCTTAAATAGATAACTTTTTCAAGACATTAGTGAGTATTCACTATTATCCATTCCTATAATGGAAATTCATAATGATAAAACTCTGAATCATATCCTCCCAAGCCTTGTGTAGACTTGAGATTTCATGACCTTTCTATGGATCAGAGAAGAAATCCTCACCATTGACATTTTGATGAAAGCTGTTCAAGTCATCAAATTGATCCAATGTTCAATTTGCACTGCACAAACCTTAACTTCCCTACTAGGACAGAGTTTGAAAGCAGTACATTTAATTTAATCATCCATCAACTTTGATCTTGTTGTCAAGGATTTGTTAGTGGCGAAGTGGTGCAATGTCCAGTTGTTAATCAAATTATTTTTAAGTTCTGTAGCCAAAACATAGACCTACTTTACGTATATCATGATTGTCCACATCATGTATACAGTGCCCATATCATGTATACATTCCTCGTCATACTGTACACTACAACGATGTAGACACAGAAATATTTAGACATGGTTAAAAGTTCTAATCTAGTATCTTCATTTTGTTCGCATAATACGTGCTTACCATGTCTTAATGATGGCAAGAGGACATGAATGGGCTTTGTTTTATAAATTATTCTTTTTACATTTGATTTGCCCCCCTTCCTTCCTCATAGGTTCTATCATGTTTAAAATGCTGTTTACGGTAGGTACTGTAACATGTAACAGTGAAGGTCAGTTAAAATATATAACAGAACACTGTACCACTTACTGATTCTTGCAGAGGCCTTTCTCTCTCACCCTGCATGGTTTGTGGACATGTTGGTCTTCCTTTCAGCTGGGATAAATGATGTCATTGGTATGGGCATAACCACTTACCACACCCTGAAGAAGTTGTATTGCTTGAGAACCACACCAAAGATTAGGCCTAATTACAGAGTATTTCGTATTGGGATGTTCTGTTGATTGACAATTAAATAAGTAGTATAAATAAATTGTACGTTATAATAAATAGAGTCCCGGCTCAGTGGTTACTCCTGTAATTGTGTCATACACAACGTCTGTGAGGATTTCACTTTGGCTCAACCTTTATTTCGTGCTCTAAATTGTAGTCTGACTCCCAGCTGGGTCATCAGTGCTGTGAAGGCCTCCTGGGCTGGAGCAAGGTCAGGGGATGCTGGTTAATTTTGAGACAATGACTGGGCATTGGAGGAGGATCATTAGTCTCTAAATGTATTGTGCTGTGTAAACTTGGTGGCAGTAGATTTCAGTTTAAACCAGCTGATTATTATTTAAAAGTCAGGTGTCAAGCTTATGGCAGACATACTGTATTAGCCCCCAATCACATTTGAAGAAAAAAAAAGAGATTGTATCTGCTTTCTTTTTCAGCCGTGTGGTTTTGCCCTGTAGCGTCGAGGAGGTGAGTTTTCCAAGTCCAACTACTTTTGTTCCAGACACACATTGAGTAAATAATAGCCCTAAAACCAAAGAGAAACCTAAATCAATAATGAGTCCTGCCATCTTTCTTGTCTATATTTAGCTACTGCTTATGAGGAGCTCTAGCACTTCCCCCTCCAAATAAGACATTATTTGTAATTCCTGTGATTCTTTTATGTTAGGGGTCAATTATTTTCCTTCTGTTACAAGATTGTTATGAATCCCAGTCTCATACTCTGACCTTAAATGGCAATAAAACCTTTTTATAATTTAGACCACATTTTGACCCTTAATCCCAAATAATGTAAAATATAAGTATTTCAGAGGTTTTGCTGTAGCATAAGTAAACAAACACCCGTTCTCTGCACCGTCATTACAAACTAGTGCCTGGTGCCAGCCTGCCAGCAGTTTGTGGAATTGGCTTTGAGTGCAAGATACAAATAAAACCCAGGGGTTTTGCCCAGGCTTGGGCAGGCCTGTCTTGCAACTTGGCTTGGAAATAGCCTACAGAAACCATGATGTGCCCATCATACTGTAGGCCATAGATGGGTTTGTTGTTGGCCTGTATTGTTATGTATGATATGTCAAGCCAGGGTATTCTACATTGTACTTGTGGACTTTTTAGTTTGTTTGCACTGTGATAAAACTTTGTTGTGTCTTGGATTACACATACTGTTGTACATGCAGTAACTGAGACACCGGATTTATGGACTTAAACTTGTAAAAATCCCCCACAATTGTAGGGGAAATCTATTCCCCCACAATTGTATACACACTATATTCCCACACAATTATATACACAATATATTCAAAACTACATATTTTGTAAAGTCGTATCACATTTTAATACAGCTGACTTGGTTAACTTCTTCCAAATGTAGACCACGTTGTTATTCAGTATTATTTTAAGATGTAAATATTAAGGTTTATGCACAGCCCATCAATTAGTTCAGGACAATTGATTAAACCTCTAAGGTGTTGTTGCTTTTTGTTACAGTACCAAGTGGGCCAATTGTTTTCTGTTGCCGAGGCCAGTAAAAATGAGACTGGTGGCGGAGAAGGCATTGAGGTACTGAAGAATGAACCCTATGAAAAAGAGGGCGAAAAAGGACAGTATACACACAAAGTCTACCACCTAGCAAGGTATTTTTCAATGGTTTCTTTTTTGTGATGAGAGTAGTGTCTACAATTGGCAAAAACCCTTGTAATTGTGTAATTGCATCTTAAGGCCACATGTGGGCAGTGTAGTATTACCAATTGTAAGTGGAAGCCAGGTTGCAGACCTTGCTGCTATACATCACTGAATCTTGTATGCATAGTGCACTACAAGAAGTAACTATTGTGACACCTTTTTTCACCCTCAAATCACAAACCCTTCCTGCAGTAAAGTCCCCAAGTATGTCCAGATGCTTGCCCCTGATGGTTCCCTGGTCTTCCATGAAAAAGCGTGGAATGCTTACCCTTACTGCCGAACCAGTGAGTGTTCTCCCAGCCTGATATTTTCCTCTGGTGCCAGTTACTTTCCCTTGTTCTAATCTAGTTCTAGCAAATACTCGTTTTAACAGTGTAATACAATACATGTTGGAATATATTCACAAAGTATGTTTTCATGTGTTTTAATTATGCTTTTGCTTTTTCCTCATGCTTGAACTCTGATCAGTTGTAACGGTGAGTATGGTCAGAATACTTCTAACCAAATTGTTTATATGATTATTTTTATATGTCTAATGTATTAAAAAACTATTTTTCCAGAATGAGTATATGAAAGATGACTTTTTCATTAAGATTGAGACATGGCACAAACCTGACCTCGGAACACAAGAAAATGTGAGTACCTCATAATGCAACTCCTCACAAGAATTGTTTTTGAAATGGACACATCCTGTGTCAATTCAGATTGATTGTGATTGTGGCTCCTTGCATTTAACAGGTGCACAACCTAGATGAGGCTACATGGAGTGCTGTAGAAGTTGTCCCTATTGACATTGCAGACAGGAGTAATGTGTCCTATAGTGTAAGTAAAGCCTTTAGTAGCATCCTTACTCTGCTGGATCAAGCAGTTTGGCACTGCCATATGAAAACGCATGACATTACCAAATCTAACCCTGACACTGATGTACTTTTTCCTCTTCCATTTTACCATTTTCTTTGCACTAAATGATTTAGTACTAAACATTTTACCCTTGCACTAGTGTATGACATTTGTTAACTGAACCATGGTTGCCATTTATCAAATTCATGATATACAGTGTGTGATTCATATAAATGGTGGGTGGACAGAATTGTAATTAACAAATGAAGGAAAATGTTGTGACTGAAATGTGATTACACATTAACTTCACCATGAATATATATCTTTTTTTTCGGTCTTAGGATGCTATAGACTGATGCTGTGATGATGATAATGTATACATAATTTGTCCTACTTTGACATGTTTTACTACAGAATACAGTAAACAATCTTGATTGCGCAATTTATTTCTCCCATTGAGAGTGTACATACATGCAGTATTGTTGATGTTAATGTAGTGCATGTCACAGTGGGATCTACATTTTAGCCAGTCAATACAGGTTAAGAGGAATTTAACCTCACCCAGTAATTGTGTAAGTAATTATGTGTACCATACTAATTACACCATTACAAATGCACAGGTAGTGCTTCTTGGCTAACATATAAGGTGAGTGGCATACATTTTCTGCCTCACATAAACAGAGTGAATAATCGGAATATTTGAAAACCAGTTGTGTATGTGTCTGAATTAGTCTGGTCCCTTGTGTGTGGGAGATATGTAAGGAATTTTTGGAATCTTGCATATAAAAAAAACCCCAGCTTAATTTTAACGTGTTACACATTATTGCTATTATTTAACATCACGTTGCCTCACTCCAGTGTGCGCGCGTCCGTGCACATGTGATTATTTGCTTGAGCAGCATTAGTACTCTGTGTCTGTGCCTGCGTGCATTTGTTTGCAGTGGGTGGTTAACGAGCGCTGTGTTTGCCTTGCTGGAGGAGTGTGTTGTGTCTGAGGGCCCTATCAGCCCTCAGCCTCAGGCATGGCTGCAGGGCCTGGGGCGTACCGCCAGCATAGATGAGTTTGTTAGTGTAATTAAGGCTCACAGTGCTTCGTATGCCGGAACTAGACAAATACACAGCTCTCTACCCTCCCTCCCCTCCCTCTGACTCTTTTTACTGGAGGAGTAGCACCACCATGGCACATCGATTCACAGACCTCATTAGCGCAGCACAAGTGTATTGTTATAGTGATGGAGCGTTCAGCATTAAAACAGCCAAATTGTTAGTGTGTGTGTGTGGGTGGGTGTGCACATGCGGTTGGTTTTCTATCGCCTTCTCGTTTGGCACCCTCCTGTCGGCAGATAGCCCTGAAAAGTAGCTTTTAGCTCCAGGCGCATCATGATTTATTTAAAATTGCCAGACCCTAGAGCTGATTATTATTTGAAAGACATTTCATTTATTTGTATTGCGTATTTTCTTCATGGTTTTATGACTTCAACTTTGCCGTTCTGTGTGCTCTTCCAATTGAACTGTGCTGCTGGAGATGGAAGGTACAAATGTTTGTCACGTATGCGTGATTTGCATGAAGTGTATTTCTTATTTGTATACCTGATACGCTTTCTCCTCTGAGAACTCTCTCCTCTGTACATGTGATATTGTGGAGACAACTGGTGTGAGTTTAGCAGGATTTACTATACGACTATGGTATTTGGCTGTAATGCAGCTCTAGTTGAACACACACAGGAAAATTCAAGTGTATCTTGTCTGTGCTTTTGGCTAGGAATACTTTTTTGCTAAAGAGATGTTTTTCACACCACTGCAGAAAGGTTAGCATGTGTATACCTGTATATGTATTTAAGAGCACCCATTCTAGACAATGATGCATATGTATATTTTCTGGTAGCATCACCAAACATGGTTTGCCTGGGGGCTGCCTCAACCATGGTTTGGGGACCAGAAGTGGGTCTCTTAAGGCTCTGCAGCATGGCTGTCTCAGGGGTGTTGGTGGGGGTGGGGGGGGAGAACTGTGCCTTAGAAAACAACTGTATCTTACTATGTCAGCAGCTGGTCCTCTGACTGACTCTTGTAACTGTTGTTTATCTGGTGAGTGTACCCTGTAAGTCATTCAGATATGTTGGGAGATGTGTGTATTAACATTGTTGTTTCTGCAGGACTATAAACCAGATGAGGATCCTGCTACATTCAAGTCAGCCAAGACTGGCAGAGGACCCCTTGGACCCAACTGGAAGGTACTGTTTTAGTGAGTAATGGAAGACTGGAGAAGGAAAGCAGCTTGGTCACTTTATACTCCGACTTTAAGGTAATGAGTAGCAGTTAGGATTACAACTGTGTTGCATAACAGCATTGCCTCAGAATAGCACTACTGGATAAAGTCTATGTAGGACAGCAGAACATGATCGCTAAAGGTAGGCCTACTATGCAGCAGAGCTGCAGCCCAGTCCAGTAGTGCGTGTCAGGTACCCAGTTTGTACCCAGTCTGCATGGAGGTTGGGGAAATGGAGAGAAGTGGACACAGGCAAGTAGCAAGTGCATGCATAGATTTCTAGATTTCACACTAGCAGTTCAGCCTGATAACAGGTACTGTGAATAGAAGGTATGTAGTCAAGGCAGTGTCCTCTATATATAGAGCAGTTGTTTTGTTTTCTAAGCCTAACCCTAGCCTAGTACCTCAGACAATTTCTGTTCTGCAGAGGCACCCTCTGAATTCATCGTGGGGAAACTTTCCTCTTCTGCCAGTACTTTCCCCGAATAAAGGCAGCCAGGCGGCTTTTAAAAAGTAGGAATAAAGACGCGCAACTTTTTATTTTGTGTTTTTTAATTAGATCACTTTCCCATCCACTGTGGACATGGAAAAAGACAGTTTTTGAAAAGGTGTGGGGTGGTGGGTGGTGGTGGGGGGTTGTAGTTATGTGACAACAGAGGCACAATTTCTGCCAGCTTCTCAGAGCAATAAAACTCTTGTCTATCTCTGCATGCACACATGCTTGCATATCGCTACCCTTTGTATTTCTGAACACTCTTGCTCCTTTGAGTGGGGCACAGAGAGGGAGAGAAGAAATGTCACCATAAGTGTTTTGATGTGGAATCTGTTTCATGTGAAGTTCTCCTTTTAGCGATGACAACTTTTCTAAACCTACCGCAAAATGTAGAAATGTTTCTCATCCCCCCTTCTCTCTCTCTCCTCCGCCATCGCAGCATCAAAAGGCAGCGGGATATGGGGGGTGGGTGGCAATTGAGAGCAGGTCTATGGCATTTTCCCCAGGAATGCCGAGCCAGAATGAAGTGATTAATTAAGCAGGTGTTCTCATAGGGAGTGTGTCTGTATTCCAGTGGGGGGGGGGGGGGGACAGGTCTTGGGTGTTAATAATGTAGCCAGATTTGCACCGCGACGCCGTTATCGCTGCGCGAGCGTCGTTTTATCTGCCTTCCGCGGCCACAAAGGCAAGCCTGTCGGGAACGGTGTCACTGTCAGGGCAGAGACGGAGAAATGGTCCCTTCATCTGGAGTTTATCCACTTTGCTCTGCCCCCCCCCTCCCAACCAACCACCCCAAGCCTGCTCCTGCCTGCTTCTCCTCTTCACAGGAATGCAGAGTGCAAGCAGCAGATGGATTTAGAAAGTGTGTTGCAGATTAGGGGGTCTTTTATCTGTGTGCTGCACATCCTCGTACTGATAATTATTTTAGCAAGCACCATACCCAAAGCATTATGTATTAATGCCATCTCAGCTTTGAATACAGCTGAGATTAGTGTAAAATAATTTTCTTACAGCCCCTTCCTCTCCTAGGAGTGTTCCCACTTTGGAAAGTTTGCACTGAGTTTTTGTTAAAGGGTCTTTTCTTGCCTATTTGGAAAGTGACGGTTCCTAACCCTGGCTGGCCATTCTGTTTATTTCTTAACAGAAAGAGCTGGCTACTACTGATTGTCCAAGAATGTGTGCCTACAAACTGGTCACCGTCAAGTTCAAATGGTGGGGGATGCAGGCAAAGATGGAGCAGTTCATCCACAAGGTTAGAATTAACATCTACACATTCTTCTTTCTTGTTTCTGTTACCACAACATAGGAGGCCGGATCCAAGTACTGTCATGTGATGGTCAAACTTTTTGTTTCCCCCCCCACATAGCAAGAGAAGAGGATTTTTACAAACTTCCACCGCCAGCTCTTCTGTTGGATTGATAAATGGGTGGAGCTGAGCATGGAGGACATCCGGCGGATGGAGGCAGAGACACAGAAAGAGCTAGAGGAGGTGAATGTGTACACAGTAAATGGCAGCCATAAAACCAATTCACAGCAGCCAATTAACTGCACACAGACTATCCCTGTACTCAAATGAGCTGCTCTCCAGTGTGTTACCTCAGATATTATTGTACAATGATTTAATCCTGGTGTGGCTGTTACCAATTAAGTTGCGTGAAAAATAACATACATTGCGCATTTTGAAATGAATTTCAAGCCCCTAATAAAAGGGTTTATTCATTGCTGCAAACAATTATAAATACTATATCTTTAAATGTTGTTTAACTTACTGAGCTGTGTACAGTATATGTGAACACTGTATAGGTGAAGTTTTCCCTGATGTGGAGTCGGTTCTGTCCCAGCATGTTATGTAATGTCACATGATATTTTGTGCATGTATATGCTTGCTTTAAGTGTGTGTGTGTGTCTGCTCAACTGCCAGATTTTTTGTATTTTTCTTTTCTTTCTTTCTTTCTTTAACTTGCTGCCCCTGTGCCTTTCTCCAGCCTGTGATATCTCATCGTTAACACTTCCTCACAGGGCTCCCAGTGTCTTAATGAATATAACATTCATCCTTTTGTAAATATAGAATTTGGACTGTACTCATTCGTTATCGTTATACATTAACATACAATGTTAAAAACTTGTAGCAATCCAAACATTTTCCAAAAATGAATTTGAATTGAGAGTGTCTGCATGATAGAAAATCAACAAAATAGAAGTGTATTAAAGGCAAAGAAACAAACCAATCAGTGCCCACCAACACACTATGCCACCCAGTGGGAACCCTGCAGCCTTTTACCCCCTATGGCTCCTCCTAATCCCAACTGCCTCTAGGGGCTTGCTGATTGTCTGATTTTGTTTCTAGATGCATAACAAGGGCTCTGTGCGGGGCTTGACAGCTGCAGAAGACTAGCATGGCCAGTTGTAGTGTGTGTGAAGGTGGCTGTGTAAGTCTTGACATGCAGCACAGCACGTATGCTACAAGCCATTTAGCAAAGTCTCACAATTTCTTCGCCGCTTCTTATACTTTTCCTGGTGTTGCTGCTCTGCTTTCTCAATATGGTGGGTGTGTGTGTTCACATGCTCTTTTGGTCACTTGTAATGGTTAATCATTAATACCAAATCTCAGAAATATGAAATGTAGTTTTTTTTACTTGGTGGCAAAAAGTTGCTGTGCACCTGCCTCTCTGAGTGCCTTCTCAACTTCTGAATGTTTAGGCATCCTTGTAGATTGATCTCAGAATCGAAACAAGCTCTTATGTTAGCTGGTTGGCCGTCAGAAGCAAACCGAGTAGGCATACTCTAGGCTTGTACCTGCAATCCTAAGAATTGCCATGGAGAATGTGAGGCAGAAAAGAAAAACAGCCATCTTTGGCTTTGCAGCCTTTTGTTTCTTTGTAAGGCCTTAGTACCGGTTCCCCTTGGCTCCTCTCTAAATATCAGCCTGAGAGCTTTTGCCGTACAAGGAGAGAGAAAAAAGAGGAATCTTGGCCGGACTGGCCAAAGTGGGCCAGGCTCAAGCATTCTTGGCATACTACCAACATTAAAGCCCCCCTTCCCCACCATAAACCCTCACATCTTGCCGAATAGGACATGTGTTTCCCATTTAGCTCCTAACAACACTGGCAGGTGCCATCAAAGTGTTCAAGGGTAAGCAGAGGTGCAAATGTATGTGAGGCGCGACCTCAGGTAGACTATTACCTCCTCCTTATAACTGTTGAGCAGGTAGTTCCCAGCCACATTGCTGTCCAGGTCTACATAGTGGTAGCATCACTCAGGATCAAGACCACATTGTGGAGGCGAAGCACATGCTGTCATTGGTGGGGTGCTGCTTGTGGCGGGGGAGGGACGGTTGGGGAGGCTTTCAAGATGGCTCCCACATTAACATACAAATGGAATTCTGCAGTTGAAAAGAGCTGTGCGCTGTGATAGAGAAGAGAGGAGGATGGGTAGAGAGGTGGTAGCATGAATTCTCATGCCGTTTTATCAGTCTCTTTTCTTCTGTTTAAGCCCACAGATGGCTTGAACTATCCCATTAAGGGGGTCTGCTGTCAGATTCAGCCAGCAATAGACTTTGGAGGTGGCTCCTCCACACACTTTTACAAAGTGTTTTATCTACCTGGAAAGCAAACATCATTCAACATTTAGAATAAAGGTTTAAGTCTGCATAAAGAAACCGTACCATGCAGAATCTCAATTTCAAATTGACTTTTTGAACGGTACCATGCAGAATATGTGTACCGTAAGCCATCTTCCCATACTGCACAGCCACCCTTGTGCAGAACTCCACATGTTGATGCATGCATCCAGTAAACCTGCCTCCACTCGTTTAGCTTCAGTAAATCTAATGTGTGTTCTTCTCTCTGTCCCCCTAGCTTCGTAAACAGGGTGAAAAACGAGGAACCACCGCTGCCAATGAGTGAAAAGGCCACGGATTTTAAACGACAACTATGAGGACAACGTTGATGAAGACTGCGAAGAGGGCTCCCTAGACACCACTTTTACCTTAACCGATTCAGGCTGTGGAGGAGAAGGGGGGTGGCAGGTTCCCTGCTACTGACGATCAATATGGCAGATCCCTGACTTGCACCTAATCATAGACATTCTACCCAGTGAGGAATTGATATATAGAAAAGCGACACAATCTTAGCTAATAATACTGGTTGGTTTTGATGTTGTGGCAGAAAATGGCCAGCTCAGCACCCAAGACCAAGTCGTCTTTATAGAAATGGACAGCATCTATTTGTGCTAGACCCAAATATTTCCAGAACACGTTAATTGGCTTGATTCTGCAGTGGCAGGTTTTGGACCAAGAGCTATAGGAATTTTTGCTCTGTAGTCTGTTGCTCTCGTGCGTATTTTTTATCTTATTTTTGGTATGAATTCCCAGTTCTGAACATTCCCCTCATAATGATGTCCTCCATCTTGTCTCCCCTTCTGTTTTAGCTGTATTTTAGCTGTTTATGTTTTCTCTGCATTGGACTGTCGATTACTGCCATTTTAGCTTGCCACAATCCACACAACCTAAAATGCCGATGTTTTGTTTTATTTTTCATTTTTAACACTGACAGGTATACACTTGTGCTCCCGTATAAATGTAACGCAAAACCACGCGCACACTGACTTGCGACTCAGTCACTGGCGTAAGCAAAAAAGCACAAGTAGATTCATGCTTGTACACACTCGCACCTACTCACTCACAGGATGCCTTTGCTGTGACTGATCTCTTAAATGCTCACTGTGGGCAGATCCATGCAGGCTTGTTCAGCTGAATGACGTTTACAGACCTCCATGCTACCTTCCACACACACACACGCACTCGCATGCACACACGCACACACTCTCCCTATTCTAAACAGACAGAACAGTGCTCCCTCCCTTGGCGGATGTCCCCAGAGAGAATCCCCCCCCCCAATCCCCCACTGAAAAACAGCCACAGATGGTGCTACGCCCCTCCAGTCTATGTCACAAGCCAAATTGCTCCCCTCGCCTCAGCCAGCGCACCGCAGAGGCCTGCCTTACCCCACCGGCATTCTGAGGCACCTTGGTGAGGCTTGCAGGCTCGCAGGTCCACCATCTTCACAAGGCCTCTCATGCGTGTGTGCGTGTTATGCTAGGCCTGTTGGCAACACCAGCACCACACACACGCCTGCCTTATCAAACCGTCTTTCTATAGAAACCGCTGTGTACCTCTGCAGCCAGCCAGCTATTGCTCTAGGTCTACCTCCCTTTGTCTCAGACTGGGTTATTTCTGCCCTATGACGGTTAGCACTAGCCATTTAGCTTTTACTCCCTGGTTAGCAGCCCATCCAGGTGTTCATCTTGGAGCTCAGCCAGCCAAGTTGTCTGATAAGAAAGCCATCGCAAACATGAGGGTGTAGGAATACAGGAGTTCATTCCTTCTGTGTTGAGTGTCTCCTTGTATATCTGTGTTATACCACTCGAACCAGAGTGTCCATCTAAAAGCTCTGATGGGTTTTTATGAGAATAAATTGCAGCCAGTGCACAGAGAGCTGTATATGCACACCTCTGCCTCAGCCAATGACTTCCATGCCTCATTGAAGTCTCCTTTTTTTTTTTCGTTATTTCTTTTTCTTGTTATGGGCGCCAAATGTATGTGTTGATCTACAGTTCCATACAGTACACCAGTGTCCTCATTATGAATCATAATGCTTCAAGAGGTTTTATGTTTTTGTCTAAATGGTGACCAGAATAGGTTTATTTTAGATCACTGTTTCAGCAACACCTGTACAGCACACGTGTAATTGAATATATTTTGTTATTTTCTTAATCTTTTTAATTTTTTATAACCCTCTGTTGGGTAAATGTCAATAGTTGTGGCAATGGCTTACCCAAAGAGTGTGAATGAATCCTTAGGATTCTTTTACACGTCTTCAGCATACGCAGTTAATATTTAGAGGTGGCTTTAGGGATAACACGGGCAACATTCCCATCAACAAAGAAGGCAACATTCCAATTATCAAAGAGAGGCCAAAATCTATTTTCTGCATATACCTTGTGCCTGTATTTGTACTACACCAGTGTTTTAAAACTATCACTTAACCTAAAAAGACACAGCATGCAAGAATGCATGCTTTCTGTGGGCAATATGGCAATAGGGTTGTGTAATGTCACTTAGTATATAACTATGTAAGTGGGAGAAGGCTGGTGTTTGTAACTGTATTGAGATGTCATGAGTACCTCCTAAGAGATGCACTTGTGTGTGTGTGTGTGTAATAGTCTTTAGTGAGAATAATGTCACCATGTCTATCTTCACGACCCCTGTTGTCTGTTGAAAAGAAACCCCTATGGCAAATGAATACAGCCTTAAATCACTGTTTTACAATCTGTCAGGACAATGATCAGGGAATCTTCATGAGGGAGATAACTGTAATCCAATATTAATGAATCCTGTTTAATTTCTAAATCCTGTTTACTCTGAAAAGCTTGCTTTTACATGTTTCTGATCATGATTTTGAAATTCAGGGCATGGTAGTGAATGTATGATGTGCCTTTTCTTTCTGTAGATTGTTGTGCCATAAAGTATGCATTGTATCTACAGTACAGTACATGTTGAATAAAGTTTCACCTCAGCTCCTTCCTCGTTTTGCCATGTTTGTGTATTATTTGTACACATTCTCTTTCTTTTACACTTTCTTTCTTTTTTATTATAACGGATTAAGAGGCAAAACATCTAATGCCCAAGATATGCTTAAGTGTTGTGTTTAACCCTCGTAATGTCCTCTGGGTCAAAATGACCCAAATCACTAGCTCTTTGTGGCAGATAGAAGGCGCTAA
>JAODUG010000024.1:3692844-3705027 GCA_027564795.1 Aphredoderus sayanus | reverse complement strand
GGTAAAACAAATTAAAAACTCTTTATGGCTGATATTACGTAGACAATTTTTTACATACAGCCGTATTGAAGAATTGTAACGAATACATCGAGAGATCCTAAATATGATTTATTTAAGGATTGCTAAACAAATACATTTTCTATGGTGAGTTTTCACAAGTTGCTTCATTGTGGAGTTACTTAAAAAGAACAGCGCTAGAAAAGTAAACATTTCCTGTGGTTATTTATCTCGGTTTTCAGGGTGAACAACTGCATTGAGAAGATTAATAGCTGTTTGAGTATATGCGTTTTCGCTGCGGGGGTTCCCTCGCCTTGTTAGTGTTTGTTTTTGTTATTACCCTATATGCAGGGATGGTGAAAGTGGATTGATTTTAGATTAGCAGGAGTGCTTTTTTAAGGATAAGCGCTAATAGTTAATCAGGTGGTTTACCTTTTTTTCTGTGGGTATTAAACTTTTCAGTCATTGGGCTAAATGTATTTATAATATATATAATATAATATAATAATAATAATTATTAGAATGATAATATTTTTTAATAATAATAATAATAATAATAATTCAGCTAGAATTACAATATAATTTACCAACCAAAATTCGCCCACGTCTAAAATGTAAAAAATAAAAATAGTTCTTGCGAAATACAAGCGCTGGTAAAAATATTTACGTATTATTGCCATTTATTGGCTAAATTTACTTTAATTGCACGTCGTTTAACTGATGGTTTGATTTTTGCAAGCAATCAAAAATGTAGGCTGATTCAAGTCATGTTCACATAGCCTATGCAAGCTATTTGAATAGGCCTACTATTTGAATACGATAAAAATAATAACGGCACTATAATATGTGAATAATTATAATAGGATTATAGGATAATGTAATGAAATTTCATACAAAGTTTATATTAAAATCTCTAAATAAAATAGGCATTTTAAAGCCACAGACAGCTATGGTTACCACATAAAGAGGTGGTTAACTGACGGTGCCTGTGTGAGCCACACATAATTCAATCGCCAGGCAGGGGACGTGAATAGGTGGCCCCCAGCGCGTTTCCAGCGTCTCTTTGTTCTGGCTAACTGTGGGAGCGGGGAGGGGAGGGGCCGCAGCCAGGGCGCGGGATCTGGAGTCAAGACTGCATTGTTTAAGATCGAGGAGTCAGACACGGTTTCTCGCTTATATAATTTCTTCAGGGCTGATAACAAAAAAACACTACCCATATTCGAAATACCCTCTAACCAGACATTTGCTCGATCCCCTCGACATTAAAGCCAGCCTGCCTATTTTGTCTCCTCTTTCTATCTGCGCGCGCGCCATCCCATTTTCCTCAGTGCGCTCCCCGCTGCCCCCGCCCTGCACGAGCACGACGCATGCAGCTCTGGGGCGATCGATAGCTAGTTAGCACAAATCACCGCACTTGACAGTTTCTCATTTGAGTGCTTCAGACAGCAAAGATGAAAAAGGGTGGAGGTGTATTTGGGGGATTTTGAGATTGAATCCTATGCTTGGGATACATAAAGGCTGCAGAATAACATGATCATTTCAGATAAGTAATTGTGTTGGACAAGCATCCCACAGGCCGATTGGTAACATGTAGCCTATGTATGCATTATATACAGTAGCCAGCACAGAATTTGTATATGCCAGGATTTTAGCATTTCATTAAAATGTAGGAGAATAAACTCTTCTTCACATATTGACCTGCAGTATCCTATGCATTTGTAGGTTAATACCGTTTATTTTCCTATTTCTGCAGTCATCAAAGTTCATAGCATGAAACAATATATTAATTTATACTATAACGAAATGTTAACAAATAATGACTTGTGTCTTCTGCTAAATGTATTTTAAGTAGCCTACTAGTAAATGTTTATACATTTGTCCTGTTTATTTGATTAGTTTCAATAGACTATCTTTGATGCTGTGGCAATTATTACTCAACTTGAATGATATAGTTAGCCTCAAGTATAATCAGTTACTGGTGGACTCAAGTAGACAGTTTTGTTAGTGAATGTCCTGCATGATCGTGCTAACGGATGGTTTTATAGACTACCATCTAATGTTTTATGGGAAGCTGACTTGAACTGTCCGCATGAGACAGGTGTGTGTGTGGCCCATTCCAAGTACTTTGCAGTGACATTTTGGCCATGGTCTTGGCGTGAGAATGAGGTGGTGGCAGTTCAAGTTAGAGGGGTGGAAGGTAAAGGTCAGAGAGCCGTAGATGTGCGGGTTTCCATTTACACTCAGTGAGGCCCACTGCCTTTTTTTTTTTTTTTAAAAACAATTTTAACACAACCGTTGTAGAAAACTTTTTCATGGTTGCGGTGGGGTTCAAGGGCCATTTTGTTATCAGGTGTGTTGGTAATGGAGCCGGTTGGTGCTACAGGCAACATCTAATGTCTAATGAGCAACATGTCTGGCAATGTGAAACGGACACTATAGACATTCAATATCATTCTCTAGGTACCTCCATTGTGTTTGTATGAGCAGGCATGTGTAGGCCACAGCCCTGTGAAGACCAGCTCGGCTGTGGCTATTTGCGAAGTAGTGTTATTAATTCCTGCTCACCCGTTTCATCACTGCTCACCCTGTCAGTTGTTCCAGCGTGCCTGGTTAGAGTGATGTGTGCTGCTGTAATGGCCCCCCGCGGACCTCTACTCACCCTTCTGTTCGTGATTGCATGTTGGTAAAGTTTGTCGCATATGTGCTGTTGTACAGCCTTTAGGCCCCCACTGTCTGTCTCTGCAGTGGTTAGGAGACGAGGGAATGGCGGTGCACTGACCACTCTGTCAGTTAATGCTATTTCTCCTTTTTTACTACTTTTTTTTCTACTTTCTATCTATGTAAGCCAAACCCAGGCAGTGCATTCACTTGATAACAGGCAACCACCAGGGGTAGGAAGTGATTCAGTAACTTTTATTTATGCCTTGTGGATAGTTAAAAAAAAGTGCTGCATTTGAGTTTATTTACACATGCTTTTTTGTTATCATACTGTAGTTAGCATTCGTGACAGTTAATGTTGTGGAACTCTGTTATTCTATGCTCTTAATAATCACTCCACACTTCATTGTCGTAATGGTTTAGCTGTGTTTGTAGATCTTATTTTGATAGATGGGTTTACAAAGAAAGAACTTGGCACTGTACTTATTAGAAAGCAGTTTAATCTGCAGAAACAGGCATATTGATATTTCACCTTCAGAGCAATCCTGTGAGACAACCTGGTTTTCTTATCTCTATTGATCTGCTAAAATTACACTTACAGTATTGACATTTCAGTACAACATTCCAGTACGACAACAACCTATCAAATCACTGTGGTAATTTCTGTTTCCTTTTCTGGAAGGGGAAAAAAAAGATTGACATCTGCTCATATGAAAGAAAAAGAAAACAGCTTGGGGCAGTCCATGTTCCCTACCTGTCATTACAAGGTGTTTTGTATTGACTTTTTTATGAACACACACCCAGAGAGGCATAGCTTCCTGTACAGCATTAATATTAATCATTTTCATAATCATAAGCAATTAGCCCATGTAATTATATTTACAAAAGTGGCAGTTTATGACACAAAAGATACGATTATTGATAGATTTATTGACAGAAGACAAGAAAGTCTCGTTATACTAATAGAATGCTACTTTACACATACTATTAACTATATGCTTAAAATATGTTACAGCCTTTAGGCCCCCACGGTCTGTCTCTGCAGTGGTTAGGAGTGGTTAATGTTCAGTGTTTTATACATGTTTAAAATATATTATCTTCAGAAAATCTATTATTTATTATAATACGTAGTGAGTTGTACTGTTTTTTTATGATTTACGTAAGTGTGTGTTGGGGGCTGTGTGTGTGTGTCTGTAGGGCAGATCTATAGACATTGCAACTTGAGAGTGTGTATGTGTCAGCTGTAGACATAATGTTTGATTTATGTGGATGCGGGAAGACTAACAGTTTCAGACCTCATCTCAGATTTCTCGCTTGGTCGAACATGCTCACTTAATTATAACGTTTTGAAAATATTTAAGTCGAGTATTTACTCGACTTGTAAATACTGCAGAACAAAAAGACAATCATTTGGAATGTGTTTGGACTGTAGTCAAAATTGTGTGTGTGTGTGTGTGTGTGTGTGTGTGTGTATGTGTTTAGGTGTGTATGTAGCAATTGTAAATGACGGACCTCTGTATGTGATCCTTTTTCAAGCTATTGAGCACTAGTGACAGACAGAGGAAACGTGTATGTAAAAGAAATGTGTCTGTGAGAAAAGTATGAACAAAGGTGTGAGACCCTTTGCTTGCTGCATTTCCAACTCTTCCGAGTAGCAGAGCATCCGGTGTTTTTTTTTCCTCAGGGAAGAGTGCTGAAATAAAATAAAACTTGTCTCAGCATGTGGCAAATATTCCGTTGAGATGAGTTTAAGTGGGAGATGCACAGAATGCAAAGCAGGAGGTTTCCTGCGAACCCGAAGTGCCCCACCATAATGTCCACACTCCTGCAAAATATGGCAAAAAATACATTTAGGTTTTATTTATAAACGTGATTTACTACTGTTATGTTGTTACTATTCTGAATAGTGTCTCATATTTGTGCTTTTTGCACTGTACACCAAAAATGCTTTTAAGTGTCTGTGTGTGTGCACACACTCGTGTGTATGTGTGTGTGTTTTAGATGTGTAGATGCTGTCATGCTGCCAGCAGCAGTTATGTTTCTTGCCATCCAGGTAGTCGTCAGACGCCTTTAATTTGTATTGAAGAATTGACAAATGAGTTATGACATTGGATCTGTTTCTCCTGGGAGAGAGAAGTACCGACTGTTGGAGAGAGGGATAGAGAGAGAGAGAAAAAGATGGAGAGGTTCTTTTTTTTATTTTTTCTTTCCTTTCTCTTCAGAGCACATCTGAGGTTTCACTGTTAAGGCGAGTGGGTTGGTAATAGCTGACATTTGCATCAACGTGAGAGAATGTTTTTTTTTTCTTCCCTCAGTTCCATTCTCAGCACTCCTGTTCATACACGCCTATAAATTTGTTTAAATTTACATTTATATGTGTGTGTGCGTCTGTGTGTGTGTGTATTCATGTTACTATGGACACGTTTAAATAAAACTGTGAAAGGACAACACATTTCAGTGGAAAATATAAATCAAACTTCAAATGTAAATGTATTTGTAAATTAATATAATTTTAGAATTAAATAGATGCATTAACAATAATATTGACATTGCTTTGTGTTCTTTCTGTGGATAATGATCACCAAATGAATTTGAGCAAGGCGTGCGTGTGTGTGTGTGTGTGTGTGTGTGTGTGTTCGTTCTAGCATCAAAGCCCCCCATCTCTATCCCTGCAGATGCTGCTAATCCCAAAATTCCCATCGTTGGCTGCCATTCCCAAACGGACAAACGTATACAAAACGGGAGTGTAGCAACACGCTGAACCCAACCGAGGACGAGATATAGATCAATATGTCACCTCTTTGGATGACATGGCAGACAGGTTCTGGACATGCTTTTGATTTATGCAGGAGGCACTAAATCACTTCCCATGTTCCGATTTGTGTCTGGTTTCCTAAGCGCGTCTTCCAGCCCGCGGGGGAGGTGTGCTGGAGTGTGTGTGAGAGGGCGGGGGATGGAGGGATTGGGTGGGAGGCTGTGCAGCCTCAGAGGAGAGGAGAGCGATGGCGGTGGGGGAGAAGCCTGCCTGGACAAGTTTTGCTTTCTATTTCTTTTTGTTGCAGACCAGAGAACAGAGAGGAAATTCAAACCAAAATAACCTCTGTGCCCTCGCCTGAGAAATGTCCTCCCTCTCCCTGCAGATATCCTCCCTGCTTTGAGGGAAAGGTCACAGAGGCACTGGGGGGGGGGGGTGTCGTGGAGGCCCCCACATGCCTGTGCTATTGCAACCCCAGCTACAACCACCCCAGGGCATGGAATACCTGCTTCTATAGCTCTATTCAGTCCCCATACACCCCAAACAATTCATGCACACAGATAGGGGCTCACTGCTATAACAATGCGTGGTTAGAATGAACCAGAAGGCCCTGATTCCCATCAGTTAAATCTGAATTTAACTGATGTTGATGCTTTAATTTGTTTTCATTTATGAAATAGTTTGTATCTGTATTGTAGGTTTTGATGAATGTGTTGGACTGGCAAAGAGTGAATCTTCCCATAAGGCTTCGGTGGTGGTTGTTATGCTAAAAGAATCTGACCTGAAGTCTGTCATAGGAGCAGAAGGGTCTGGGTTTTTTGTCAGCCAACGCAGCCTTCTGATTGGGCCAGTTTGCGTTCGGTGCGGCTGGGGTCGAGCCCCCGGGAGCCAGAGGTCAAAGGTGAAGTGGCGTCATGGAAGTAGAGCTTGGGATAGAAAGGGCAGAGGCCTGCCGCATGGGATCCTGGAAGCTGGAAAATCAATGTGACAGCTCCGTGGAAGTTGCTTCAAAAAGCCCTTTTATAGGATCAAACACAATTTTATTCTTACAGTGTACACAATTTATATCAGCCTCATTTGTTTATTTCACAAATAGAATTAGTTTGTGCTAGTTTGGTTACCTTATTAAAATCCTAACTATGGCAATTATCATTAAGCTACTCGAAAGGAGAGTCCCCAAGCAGCTATTGTTTTTGCTCATGCACTGTTTACAGAGTGTTTTGAGAGTGTGTATGGTGTGACATATAAACCGGTGTCAGGCTGTCAGCTCGTAGACACATTGGTGTCATCCAGACAACTGGAGCAGTGTGCTGTGCTCGCAGCCTTTTACACTGCACGTCTATGTAAATAGTTTCTCGCTGTGTCTGCGAGATGATGCCACAAGCCCACTGGACTAGTCTGCGCACATGTGCATCACCCGGCACTAAATAACAAAGTATTGCACCAGGGGAGAGCGATTTCAGTGATTTAAGTGGATCACATTAAATTCAGTATTTGCTTAACACATCGGAGCGGTAATCTCTTCTGACTGCAATGTGGTTTAGCATATTTAGGGATATTTGCGGCTTAGCTGGGCTGCTTGTGCTATTATTGTTCCCTTTTTTTATTAGGTATTTCCCCATTTGTTGGTGCTAAATGCTCATTGCTCTCAGATGAATAGGCTATCATTGAGATATTACAGTCGATATGAATTGTGCGCTGGCAACATAAAGCGAGTCATTGAACAACCTTAACAAGATAGATCTTATTGAAAGAAAAAATTGCTGCTTGTTAAATGTCATGGTGATTTGGGATTTAGGCTTGTGCGATGTAGAATTTCACACCGCCGCTTCCACTTTTGAACGAATACGCTGCCATGGATAATGCTTAACATTTAAGTGTAGCGCCCTGATTTTCCATAGAAATCTCATTCCTTCAGTTCCCTTTGGGTATGTTATAACACCCATGGATATTCTAATCCTGTAATATTGCAGTGGTGGTCAAGTGTTTGGTTTATTTCACAGGCAATAGATTCTGTAGAGATGCTGTTAGCTCAAATTAAACACAAATTAACAGGCCTGTAAAATAATGTGGAAAATATTTGCGTGATTGGTTGTTTAATTGCTATTATATTTATTTTCCATAGTGTTATCTTTGTATGTTGCCAGTAATGTGATTTCACATAAGATAATTTCTGAAAATAACATGCCTAGGGGTTTTGGGAGATTGTATGTGTGTGTGTGTGTGAGAGAATATACGTGTGTTGTAGTTGTACGTGTACGTGTCTGTGTGTTTTATTTGTCCTTGCGTTTATGAGGCTGGGGGCTATGTCTAGCTCTTTTGAGACTGTGTGTGTGTGTGTGAGAGAGAGAGCAGCAGCTGAGGGCTGGTGTGGCTGTGGCCACAGAGGCGGGCGTATTGGGCGTGTGTTCTTGGCGCTGTGCGTTGTCAGTTTGCTGTGTGTCAGCAGTGAGCCAGGGGAACGCTTGGCTGCCTATCCAGGCCGGTGCGGACCCTGCTGTGCCAAGCTAGCATGAGCTGCTGTGGCTGCTGCGGGGCACATTGCTGGGGGTGGGCGGGGTGGGCGGGGATCTGCCATGCTGAGGTGTATGACTAAACCCTCTGGCGAATGCTCCATTCTGTCACCACCAACACGGCTCAACCTTTCCCTGGTTCTTCCCCAGCCCCCCCACCCACCGCCCATCCTCCCGGTGAGAGGCAGACAGACAGGCTGAGAGACAGTCAGGGAGTAAGGGTGGGGGTGGTGGACGGGGAATAACAGAGAGATTGGCTGCCTGACCTTTTGCCAAATCCCTCCATTTTTCCATTCCAGTGGTTGCAGCCCAGACGGGCTTGGGGGAGGTGGAGGGGGGGGCGACCGTGCCTCACTGCCCGCCCGCCTGCCTCCCTCCCTCTCCTGGTTGTCTCGGCTGCTTGGCCTAGTCCTGGCCTGGCCTGGCCCGGCCTGGCTCTGTCTCTCCTGGCTGTGTTGTTGACGCTGTCGTCCCACACTGTCCTGCTGTGGTTTTAGTGATGCCTGAGAGACAGAAGGGGGAGTCACAAACCATAGAGGAAGACCCCCTAAAACACGGTGACACAGTGAGGTGAATGAGGACCTTGGGACACCTCGTTCCTGTCTCCTTTTTGTCTGACATCTACACAGCAAATGACTGGAGTGTTCACACGCCGTGTGCGTGAGTTAAAAATGGCAGCCTCTTCCTGCTGTGACACACGTTACTCAACTTGTTAGAGCTGTTTTCTAGCCAGACACAAAGTGATATCGCGTCTTTTCATGGGGCTATCTCCAACAAGGCGGCACCTGAGAAACGAGACAGAAGCATGTTGTGCCGTTTTTTTTAGCAGATGGGAGGGAAAATATGTGATTATTTTTTTTTCTTTACTTTTTTTTTTTTTTTAGCGAATGAAGGAATCTTCATACGCTCTGTTTCACAGTGCCGTGGGCGCCCTTGGAGGTGAACCCAGCATCGCGCGATGCAATAAGGGCGTCATAACGTGTCACAACACCCGCTTCAAACCATCCGCTTCAAACCACTTTCTCTCTCATTTCCGTGCTCTCGTCTCCTTTCTTCACCCTATCTGTCTTCTGTGATTTTCTTTCTTTTTTTGTACCCCCACCCCCCATCTGGTACGCTGCAGTCTATATAATATGTCAGCAGATGATGCAGGCCGCTGTGCTTTTACGTATGGTTTAGCCAAGCACTTTGTGTCCTCGTCAATCTCCCTCCTGAGTAATATTTTTCATACTTGGCACAAAGTAATATTTCTCAATGGATGAGTTGTGCATCTCGACTGTCATCATTAACTTTATTCTCCTAGTGTGTCAGGGCTGGCTGGCTTATTTATTTCTTTATTTCGTTTTATATTTGTTCTGATCTTTGAGAAAGCTGCTTGTGTGTTTCTCAGAACCTGGCTGCCACGTTCCAGCGTGGGTCCGGACACCTCGGTGACACAGGGTCGATACCGTAGCACTGTCATTATACTAGTAAATTGGGTCAAGCAGGGTTAAAGGTTACCTTTCTCCGTGCCATATGACCTCTTGACCTGATGTCATGGGAGGGGGGGGGGGCACGGTCGAATCGTAGGGAATAAATATGTGTATGGTTGTGTGTGTGTGTGACCTGCATGCACCAAGGACACCAAGCAGAACATTCAATAATAATGAATAATACACTAGAGATGTAGCGAAGGCTATGAATAACACTAACACATTAATGAATCTGTCTTACGGGACTGCAAGCTCGTGAAGCAAGTGCTTCAGATCTAATGGCAAAACACCAGCTGGACTTTGCTTAGGCTGTTGACTTTCCAAACTGGAGTTGACGTTTTCCTCCCTGTGTTTGTCTGGGCAGAATCGGAGCTCTCCCAGAGCAAGGCCGGAGCCCCCGGAGGAGGAGGAGGCCCTGGAGGCAACCACCTGCAGTGCCTGTCTGTCCACTGCACAGACGAGCTGGGGGACAGCAAGGGCCGAGGGGGGCCTGTCTCCTCCTGGCGCTCCATCCACTCCGACATCTCCAACCGCTTTGGGACCTTCGTAGCGGCGCTGACCTGAAGGGAAGGCCGGCCGGCTCGAACAGAGAAGAAGAAGAACAGCATGGATGAGTTCCGGACTAATGATGAGGACGGCGTGATGATGATGCAACATGCAAGCGGCTCTTGCCTGTTCAGGGAGAAAGAGACATTTACACTCGCAAGCGCGTACATATACGACACACACATGAAAATACTGCATTCTTTCTCGTACATGCATTTTAGGATACAGATACACACGCACACACACATGCTCACACACACGCACACACACACACACACACACACACACATTGCTGGACGATACAGCTCGGGCTTTACCCAACGACGCCCGCATCTGAAAAACCTCAAGTCAATATTTTTTTTGTTTTTGTTGTTATGTTTTTGTTTTGTTTTTATTTTATTTTTTGGAAGAAAAGTATAGAAATGTCAAGTGAGGAGAAAACAAAACCAGAAGACGCAGAAATACTCATTTGTCATTGGCTGTGATGGTATACCAGTATTGAGGCTGTTGATGTGAAAGTGTACGAAAGCCTCTTCTCTCTCGCCTTTAGCATGTGGACACCGCCCCTGCTCCCTTTAGAAGTTCTACTGTCACCAAATACACAGAAATATGATTATTTTTGGCCTTATTTTGTGAAGCCTGCGCCTCAAGAAGCAGCACTGAAGGGAGAGGGCTGAATACACATGAATGTAACTGAACAACAACATATTTCTGAACACAGATTTCCACCTGCTTGTTGAAGTCAATATAAACCGGTATCTTTTGCTGCTGTTTTTTTTAGGGTTTAGCCTAACCCTAACCCTGTTTTCTTTTAAATTTTTTATTATTATTATTATTTTTTACATACAATTTGTTTCTATTCTCTGCTCTGGCTCTGTACAGTAGTCTAGATATTTAGGTTACAAACTCATTTCCTCTTCTTTTAGAGCCCTGTTCTTTTTTACCTACCCTCCTCACCTTGATGCTCAAACACTTGTATACAATCCAGCCAATGGGAACTGAAATGGGAGGTAAAAGGGAATTTGAAAAAGAGACTATTGGTATTGCACATGTAAAATAAGAGAAAATTTGCTGTGTGTTAGGCAATCTTGTAATCTTTAAATAAAGCTTCTGTTGAATTTGAATTTCTGAAACAATAGGTGGATGACTGGCGGCAATTATGAACCGAATTTTGTTTTTTTGTTTTCCTTTTTTTAATAATATGTAAAGTGCAGTCGTCTGTTTTCCTGCATATTGTATATATCTGTATATGTTTTATTGAGTAACTAAATAACAATAAATATGACGTTAAAGGTGGCATTGTATGTTCTTTCTGAGAGTTTTATTTCAATGGATTTTAGCAATCCGAGCTCCTAATATACACAACAGTAGAGCCATACAGGAATATGTAATAAAGGTTATGTATTGTAGCATGAATACAGATCATTATATGCCTATTGGATATTGTTATTCAGAGCATATTCAGAACATTCGGTATTCAGACTGCTCATTGTGTGTGTGTGTGTGTGAGTGAATCCACAGCATGATCAATGAATTACACAGGCATCTCCAGAACATTCCAAGTGACAGGTGTGACAGGGAAGCGCAGGACTGATGCGTACTACCTGACAGGCATGCAGGAGCCTCAGGAACACCAGAAACGGAGAGACTTCCAGCTGGTACAGAAGGCTAAGGCGATTAATTCCATGTATCGGCGGGTTTGAATCCTGCTCACCACCTTTGTTACGTCTCATCCCCCACACCACATCTGACATACTGTGCTGTTTACTGTCTAACAAAGAAGAAATGACTGGCGGAAAATAAACATCGAATATGTATTCTGGTATTTCGGGCCCAAAAAACAAAAAGGCTACAGAATGCCCATAATGTCCACTTGGCTTAACTGTTAACGCTGTTTTGTTTACCATTCAATCTCTCAGGGTTCTATTTCATTTAACAGCTGTCTTTGTCTCTTTCCTTATTTTGCTGGTCTAGTCTTATTTTGCTAGCTAATCCCCCTCTACTCTCCCCAGGCCGCCTGACACTCACATTCTCTTTACTGGCCATCTGCATGGCTGCTTAATGCTAATCAATATCTCCCCAGTGTGCCAACTCTGAGGTGGAGATGTCAATGCTGCCTAACAGGGCTAGTGACCAGCCTGCATCACCGCCATCTAGGACACAGGCACGCACACACACACACACACACACACACACACACACACACACACACACACACACACACACAAACACACACACACAC
>JAODUG010000024.1:3626686-3641236 GCA_027564795.1 Aphredoderus sayanus | reverse complement strand
AACGCACTAGCTCTTTGTGGCAGATAGAAGGCGCCAATCCTAATTCTACAGTTTACACAGACATATGATGTGCACTGGTGGCACAGCAAGGTGTGTGTTTGAAACCCGAGGACAACAGGAGGGTTAAACGCATGAAAAAAAAAAAAAAACATACAAAAAAAACAATTAATATAGAAATAAATACACACAGCACTGACAATAAAGAGAACAACACAACCAGACACAATCAGATGGTGCCATCTGGTGGCACATGAAGCAGGTCAACAGGAACAGTAGCTTCTGTCATAGCACATTTATGTCAGGTGTGCAGACCGAATATCTCTGTGAGTTATGTAAGCGCTATAATCTCCAAATCTACAAAAAGAAGCTAAATTATTGTTACCACCTTACCTGAATTGGCAACATAATGAAGAATGCTTAAAACAAAAGAATGACAGTGCGCCAAAAAATAGAGAAGAAGGACAGGTCTAAGGACAGCTGGCAACTCCTTCACTTTGCGTTTAAAGTGGTGCCAGGGCCCTTCTGGCTCCATTACACTGCATCTAGGTGCCCACTCTCCTCTCCTCTCATATCCTCTCCTCTCCTCTCCTCTCCTCTCCTCTCCTCTCCTATCCCCCCTCCTCCTCCCTGTCCTCGCCGATAGCCTTGCCTGACACAGGCCCGTCTGTGCTGCTGCGGCAGGGAGATTGTATAACCCAAGTGTGTAAAACCGTCTTTTACGGCATTGTAAAGATTTACTATTGGAGTAAATAACGGTAGGAGAACAGGGCTTTTAAAAAGAGCCCAATCAATATGTCAGAAGTGGCTGCAGTAGAGGACAGCCCTGTGTCTATGACTCCACACACACACACGCGCGCATGCACACACACACACACACACACACACACACACACGTGCACGCACACTCGCACACACACGCACACACACGCACACCATGGAGTGCTAAAAGTATGTCTAACAGCTCTCACAATGACCTTAGGTTATGAATGTAGTTTCTAGTGAACCACCATTTGCAGCAGACACCATACAAGCAATTATGTATTTGCCTAGTGGCTATAGTGGATTCTGGTCACAATGTACTGCAAGTCATAAACTCACAAATCTTCCATCACAGTGGCATAAAATGGCTGAAATTGTGTTTTCCTCGCTTCCCATCTCCTACTTTGTAATAAATGTAAAATGTAACATTCATTGCACTGTAAACATGAGCCTGTACACAGCCTCCAATTTGTGTGGTGTAATATGTAGAAATGTCAAATGTGAGTAACATCAGAGAGTACAAATACAAATGCACATGCATACACACCCATGCACAATAAATTCCACCCCCCTTCCCCAAGTTAGACAAGCTCTCCCACGTGCACAGCCACGTGCACAGCCACGAGCACGAACCTACGCAGACATGCAGATGTGTAATAAATTCCCAACCTCGTCAAAGCGGAGTTTGCTCATACACACACACACACACACACACACACACACACACACACACGTGCACGCACAAGCACTCCCACAAGCGTGCGCACACACACAAACACACACACACACACAGCAGACAGTCCCCATACACACATCCCAGTTCACACAGAGACACCCAGGCCTCATGAGCAATAAATCGCAGATCCCATCTAACAAGTTCATTTCCGGAGGCCAGAGAGGATGGGCCCTCTGACTCTGGAGTCAGCAGCCTGTGAGAATCAATGGCTGGGGATGGAGAGCGAGGGGCCGAGAATCGAGCTGAGATACAAAAATCAATCAGCAATTTAATCGCTTCAGGAAGAGGGGAGACAGGAAAGGAAAAAAAGTGGGACAAGGGAGAATTTCTACACTTTTCTCCGTAAAAAAAAAAAGAGCAGCACTTTGATTTAACCCTCCGACATACAGTACACGTCTCTCGGATTTATTGGAGCATTTTCTACGTGACTTGAGATGCTCTGATGAGAGCAGATCTATTTTTAAGCCACCATCTTACATCTGCTCTCTTTCACTGTAGTTATAGAACAATAGAAGAACAACAAAGCGATGATATGGCAGGGGGAATGCATAAATTAGTACAGTTCTTCATAGAGCTTCACCATTTTACTAAATGCTGTAAGACATTGAATAGCATTTTATTGTTCTGTCAAGTATACAGCCCTAGGTGTGTAGTGGTGTCTAGGCTATCACCAAAGTGATGTAAAAAATACTCCCTCTTTAGATTGGAGCTGGGAGGTCAAAGGTGAGCCATTTGGGAGGAGCTAAGTGAACACATGCTGGTAATGGTCAAAGTGCTTTATGGGGGGAAGAAACACTGTCAACAAAATGGTTGATTTGCGGCTGGGTGTTGAGGAGGAACTCATTTAGGTCAATGTCCGAGACTTGGAATTGACACTATTGAACCAGCAAGCCTAAGACTAATAAAATGAGTGACAGCCTCTGGCCGCAGAATCGAAGATATGGATCCTCTGAGGGAGGAATGTGGGGAGGGGGGTATAGAAGCAAGCTGGAAAAGGGAAACACAGAAGTGCTCTTAAAAAGCCTTCTGCTGGTGGAAGAGAGTGAATAGGAACGGCGGTTAGGCTAATTGAAAAATGTTGCTGCCTTGCCGAGAACACTCGGGCGCTTGTGTGAGACTGAGCAAGTGTAGGCGATATGTGGCTTTACGCAGAACTGCTTGTTTGACACGCGCGTGTCTTGTGCAAACATCGGAAAGCACATCTTCCGGGAGGATGTGCTTGTAGTGTGTGAACACACACAGTGTTTGTCACTCTTCAGTCCGCGCGAGAATAATCCGTGTGCTTTCTAGCATCGGAGTGTTGGTCAGAGTGTTGACGGGGGTGTGCTTAAGTTGTGGTGTAGCCTATGTGTGCTGTATGGTTGTGTGCGCCAGTGCGTGCGTGTGTGCGTACGTGCGCGCGCGTGTGTGTGTGTGCGCGCATTCTTGGTTTTGAATGTGTGTGTGTGTGTGCGTGTGTGTGCGTGTGTGTGTTTACACATGTGTGTATGCAGCAGATCGGTGGGGCATAACATCCTGATTCCTCCAGAACTCAGGCATTGCCGAAACTTAGCAACAGGAGCCAGGGGCCTCCCTCCCCAGAGAGACTTGCTGCCGAGACACATTCATTACCAGCCCAGAATCTTGCGCTGGATTAAAAATTCATGCTGTTTACAACAACAAAAGGCCCCCCTTGTTAAAGAATATGAGCCCCTCTGAACAATGGCTCCACCAAACCGTGAGCAGATCGCTGACATCTCAAAGGAGACCTGCGGGTGTGTGTATGCGTGTGTGCGTGCGCACGCGTATATACAGTATGGCGGCTCACAGCCAGTGTTGTGCAGTCCCAGTGTTTGCTCATACCCTCATAGGCAACAGATATATAAGTAATGATAGTGTTTTCTACAGCAGGCAGTGAAACAGCCTGAGGAGGTTTGCAGAAGGACACAGTTCCCTCACAATCGTATGCCTCGTCACGCTGCCTGCACTTGCAACACAGGGCATGCTGTTGATGTGCCACGCGTGCTTCTGTGCATGCCAGTGTGCGCTCGTTGCAGGTATGCCCGTTTCCCGTGCGTGCATGAGCCCGCCTCTGTGCCCGGTATTGACAAACGTCTGCGCGTGATTGGCTGGAGAAGCGACTGTGCGTATATGGGCTCTATTCAGTGTTAATTAGCACACTCCACAGCGATCATTATATCAGGCTCCTGTGGCGGCGTCTGACTGCATTGTCGCTGTGGGCGGGGGAGGCTTCAGCCATGGGGAAGCACCACACACATGCAGTACACACATGCGCTTCACAGAACCACACATGCCAGGAAGTGCACGCACACACACACACACACACACATGCGTCTATGCAAATATAAAATGAGTCCCCCATGAATGCATGCCCAAACTCAGCACACAAGACACACCATTACAGAACAGACACACACACACACACACACACACACACATTTGTAAGAGACAAGCGCAGGATGGGTACGCAGCCAGCCGCTCACATGAAGCACCCCCCCCCCCCCCCACGCCCTTCCCATTCCGCTAATGCCACACAGAGCAGGTGCAAGGTCACAGCGCTGCGCCAATAATAGATGCCCCTCGCCGTTCTCAGAAACAGTTCTCTCTTTCAGTAGGGCCGCGCGCTGTTTGCCTTAGGGAAGGCGAGAGGCCATGTGTGCACAGGTCGCAAAGATCCCGTCTGTGTGTGCCTGTCCCTGACCTTTGACCTTCTATCCTCCCCTTCAGGGACCTGCGGTAGACGCTGAAATATGCGGTTGAAAACTACAACAAAAAAGCAATTTGTGGCGACAGCAGTTACAGCGTGAAAATACATGTGGGAGTTATACGTCTTTACTCGACGCGGTATCAAGCTTCCAGTACCTGTTGTCTTGGAGTCGTTAGCACTAGGCCATCCTGACAGTAGTGCTACTGAACAGAACGTTGTGCTGCCTTGTGGTCTCCCACCCACACGGACTCAACAGCCACCCCTCTCTTCATTTTCTTTCAAATGACATTCAGGCGGACACAGACAGGTAGATGATGTCTTCTTTTGCCTGGTTGGTTAAGTCTGAGCAGAGCGCCATCATCTTGAAGGACTTCAGAGCCAGGGACATCCGCAGAGAACTGATGTTTTACACCGAGCATTTGATCTACCGATGACGGGCTGCAATTGGATGTGAAAAAAGAAAAGAAAACAGAGCCTAGGCAATTTTGCCACAGAGGAGCTACTCATAGCAGACGAATGGCCCCCGGAGCTTTAACTTTTTGTTGCCATTTTGTTTCTTGTGAAAAGGTTAGACAGAAATGGATGCAACTTCCCTGTGGATGCAGAGTTCATTGAGTGTACAGGACGGTGTTATTTTGTCAGAACACAGTGTCCAGGCCACCACTATCCCCATAGGGCTGTGGGCACATGTGCATGGTGACACTGCATAGTGAGGAGGACTGGGCTGATTGTCAGCCCCGCCTGCCCTTCGTGGCTCCTGATGCTGGGCACCTGTTTCCCTCTGGGGGCTGCTCTCCTGGGGGCCCGGTTCAGGTTTCAGCAAGCTGGCCCCAGAGTTCACCAACTGCCATGTCCCAGTGGCTGGCATCTCACCGTCGGGCCCCGACTGAGTGACAGGACGCTAGCTTTTGACTGTCATGTGCTCCGCAGCTCTGAGCCGCTCTCATCACGGTGCTGTCACATTGCACCACCGATGGAATAGAGCTTTGTACAGTGCAGTATGGGTGAGTTTGTGGATGTTTGTGTGCGCCTGTGCACCTATACCCATGAGTGACTGTATGTTATTTTCGGTACACAATTATTTATTATGTTGGTTAGAAGCATCATGTGCAGTACAGTATATGTACAGTCTGCATACTCAGTATCATGCTGTTGAAAATATATTCCACATGGGTGACAGTGACATTGTTCTCTAGCGGTGCAGAGCAACAGAGGGGTTATTTTTGTGTCAGCTCTAGCAAAGTAGCCTGTATTGCTAGGGATTTTGTTATTTGTTCCTAATAGATAGTAAACCCATTTTATCATCTTTTATTCTAGATTAAAATGTAATCTACTAATCTACTATCTCTATAGGAAATATGTAGCATCAGGTTTTCACACAAAAACGATCCATATGTCAACAGCGTATTAACATTTATCAGTTTAGTTCTGTAACATATTTCTTGAGACAGGTGTTTTAGTGTGGGTGTGGTTGGGTAGGTGTCAACACTCCACTTGAAGTGGACATGCCCCATGACGCACAACTCAAACCGGTTGGTCAGGACATCTTCTTCACGATTGTTCTACAGTATTTGATATGTAACGTCACAAACTGCAACATGAATTGCAATGTAGGACCGCCTGCCTTCAACTGAGAAACCTTTTCATACTTGGCATTGCTTTGGAAGTTTGCATCGCATTAAAATGTAAAACAGGACAAAAAACCTTATCAGAACATGTGCATTCTTGTGTCCTACCAGTCTGGATATTTATAAAACATGGGCCCTAGGCAAAAGCAAAGAATTCATTAGTCACTGAATTGCACTGTATAAAAGAAGACTTAATTATAGCAGCGGGGTTTGCATTAAATAAGTCAAAACAGTGTACCACAGTACAAAGTAATTTGAAAAGGTACTGCTTGTGCTCATCCAATATCTGCTTGCGCAATGGCTTGAAGAGCATTGTGTTGCAAGTTACAGTAGGTAATCCACCCCATGTCCTGACTTTTTACACTGTCACCAAGCAGCAGCTAACCCACCCAAACCTTTGTTTGCAACCTAATTTAAAAGCGCACAGACTTGAAGAGCAAGTAGAGAGGCTATAGAAAACAGTGACTGCATGAAGAAGCCGAAGAATACAAGTCTAATGCTAAACAGGTGAATGCCAAAACAGTCGGTTATCCTCATTGTCATCCAGACAGGAGCAGGCAGCTGAAAAAGGCTTCCATAACTCCTTGAATACCCACCTCACATCATTCCCTGTGGGAGCCACATGCCAGCTATCACTCCACTCCACCCTTCGTTGCAATCTAACATTCACTGTTGCTCCCTAAACCCAAGGTCCTAACTTACGGCACCTTGAAAGAGAGAGCGAGCGCACAATTTTACACTTGCGCGCACACAAACAAATAAGGGAGCATCGATCGGCGGCTCGGTTGCTTTCACGCTGATGCTCCTCTCAATAGATCAGTCACGCTCCCGCAGCTCGCCCTGCAGCAGACCTGCAGCTTAACACTACAGCCACGCACCAAGGGACACTTTAAACCCACCTGACACCCAGTGTAAAAAGCCTCTCTCACCACATATACATGCTCATTGTGCTGTTAAAAGTGACTTTCCTGTGCCTATATTTGATAATGATGTTTAGTACACCCCACTGTATATTTCATATTCCTCTCATGTTGGAGGCTTTTTTCCCTCCGTCTGTTTCAGTTAGTTTCGCACATGCCACTGTACCACTTTACCTTTAATTATAGTGTATGAGCACTATGATGATTGGTTGCAGAGAGGAATTTTATCTCAGATACAGATTAGACCGACGTCAAAAACTGACCACAATACTATAAAAAAAAGTGGTCAGTCAATCAATCAATCATCAATTGTATGATTAGTATATATGTTTAAAGGCATTAAACATCCAATAAACTTGTGGTAATGCACTATGAAGTATGTATGTATCAGTAGGATGTGTCACTATAAACATTATAAAAATGGTCTATAAATGTGTTTAGGAATATACACATAATTAAATGTTTAATTATGATGTAATCAGCAATGGTGTGAAGTCTATCAGCAACACACTATTGAAGTGCGTTAATAAGGATAATACTGGGTTTTGTCCTTGGGTTATTTTCAACTGGGTCTCACGTGTGTATTGCTGACCAAGTCAAAGTCAAGAAGTCTTTTTTGTGCATAAAACCTTTTTAGTGATATAGTAGCTGGTATACTGGTGCCCCATTATTCTGAATGTGCTGTTTGATTTATTGGAAATGCTTCTGTACTGTCACATTAAGAGCACCACAAAATACAGTCTCTATGGGAACTAAAACCTTGATCACACCTCCTTTAAAGCCAGTGACACATTTTCTGTGGGAATGTGTGCAAGTGGGAGATGCCTCAATCCCTCTTCACACCACCGCCGACCCACAGAAGGACTCACACTTGCTTGGATGTGAAAACTGAGTCATAAACTAATGTAAAAGTCTGCTATGGTGATGCCCCGCCCAAAGTCCGGCCCGCCGCCAGAAGGGCGGGGTTAGCCAGCTGGCAGAATCTCAACCACAAATGGCCTTTTCGCTCATTTGCTGCTTGTTTCACGCATGGTTTTACAAATTCGCGGGGATATGCTTACACATTCGTGAGACAACAGCAGTCTTACTTGCAAGGGCTGAAATACAATATGTGGCTGACCTTTTGCAGATCACATTGCTGATAGTGCCACTGTTGTCTGTGGAACTCAAATGTATGTTGACACAGTTCTACAACAAAAAACAAACACACACATTGTATTTATATTATCTTCTAATAGCTCTGTGACCTTATGGTGACCTAATGGTCATCCTTAATACCCTGGCTCCAACCTCCCCTGCCAAGTTCCCCCTCCTCACCTGTACTGTCCTGAGAGGTGATGTCTGTGGCTCCATGTGTGGCTCTCCTATGAATTCATGTGAATTCCCCACTCCCCATTGTGGATCTTAGGGCCACTTTTCTGGGGCATCCACACACAAACACACAAACACACACACACACACACACACACACACGCACACACACACACACACACACACACACACACAGAGAGAGAGTATTTAAGTTTATTCCAGACTATATGTAATTGGCAATGCACTCTCAGATCAGAGTTCAATGTGTATATTCTTGCAATTCATGTATACACATTGTGAGAGCAACACAAATAATACATTAAACACAATATTTCCATATTAAATAAGAGTATATGAAATGTAAACTATCTGCCACCTGTTGTCACATACGGCAACAGACTCAGGAAGCAGCAGCAGAGGTTTGTGGCTATTCAGTAGAGAAATATGATTCCTCTTCTAATGATTTACTATTCTGGAGCTATAAATCACATCAATCACCACTTGGCCCTCTGCTCTTCATCCACTGACAGAATGATTTAGGGCCCAGAATGATGATGTGATTGGGTGACCACAAACTATTTTAAACTGGAAGAAATAGGGTCTATGTAAAAGACAGGAACCACTGGCTCTTTTGTTTTGTACATACATAATATATTTACAGTAGATATAGTCCCCAATAGACCAGAACCTGCCCTATTTTAATTCTCAACTGCATACAGAATAACAAGTGTCTCAAACAAAAACAAAACAGACCTCACAAATACCCACATGCATCCAATCACTTGGGTACCCACATACATGCACGCACACACACACACGCACACACACGCACACACACACACACACATACACACGTATACACACGCACACAGACGCACACGCGCACACACACACACGCACACACACACAGACTGTGGAGCATTTGCAGGAAACACACCATCCCACTCACTCTTGTGTTTGCATGTTAGGGCCCTGTGGGGATACAGTAGATAGAGGCCACCTCACCACTGATCATCCCTGTGTGTGTGTGTGCTCATGTAGGACATGTGCCCGTACATGCATGTACAGCAGGCAGTTCAGGCTTGAGTGAGTGTTGCTCACTGGAAAGGCGCACACAGCAATCCGTCTTGGCAGGAAGGAGTTAAGATGACACATTCCTGAGTTTAGGGACGGTAACTAATATTTGGGTTTATTAGTGGAGGATTTCATAGTGTAGCCCAGGTATTTCCATCTGGATAATGTCTGGCTGTCTCTTTGACAAAAGCGCAGTGCACGCATGCGCACATACCATAGAACTCACACACACACACACACACACACACACACACACACCTGTGCACAGTGTTTTGTTACTTCTCGCTGGTATTTAGCAAATTGACACTATATTTATCCATAGTGGTGCTTAGCTTACTGTCATTACTGTTTAAATTAATGCTATCACAATTCATTTTTCTTATTTTCAAGAAGAGTTTTTTCTATTAGACATTTCACATTTTAAATATTAAGATTAATTATTTTCTTGATACTACAGATACTGTAACTGCAAAAAACTACCAATGTGGAATATGCGTGATAACACATTCTTTGTATTATTTATTGAACACACTAAAACCAACATTTACTAAAATGACAAATTGTAAATTAACACATGTAACCCTATATGATAAAACTTTTCATTTCACTTATCAATCTCACAGTGTACACAACTTTCTAAATGAAATAGCTACATTAAAATAACCCTATGTTCACCTTATGAAATTAAATATACTGTGAAACAGTTGTTTAAACAAATGTTGAGAGGACTTAATAATTAACACATAGAAAGTTGTATGTTCATGCCAGAAGCGTAGGCGCATTTTTCCTTAATGGTACTCTTATCTTAAAATAAATGTAAATTCATTTTACTAGTTTATTCACGACGACTGTCATGACATCAACAAGCACAACATCCAACAAAGAAAGTGTGAGTATTCCATTTTTACTTGCGGTCCCTCAAACTGCTATTTTTATGGTTGTTAACATTGTGACGGTGTAGTGGGAGCCTTGTCTCAAATGGCAGAAGGGAAGAGAAGTGGGTTTAGCGGGTGCATGACAACAGCCCAGAGAGCTCACCTTGTCACTTACAGAAATGGCTCTTCTGCTAGTAGACATACCTACTGTACCAAGGTGGCAATATAATGTGGAATGTGACTTTTTGGTCTAGGGGCCTCAGAGCCACCGGTTTACTATCAACCACCTTGTCCTGCCTACGCCTGGTTCATTCTTGTCGGGTGTGGTTGAGATGGGGAGGCCGTCTTCTCCCATGCTTGTTATTCACACATTGGGTTGTGTCTGGATTTCATCACCATAGAGTAACCCTGTTCCCAATTAACTTACAGACAGAGGTAAGTGAGGCAAGAACACTTTAAAGTGAGGGCTGTCGCAATCAGTGTTTAAACGTTGATCCTTAAAGGTAATGACAAGGGCTGTGGAACATGAAAAGCACAAAAACCTTTTCAAAGTGAGTGCAGAAACTACTGGCTTATCTCTCGCTCCAAACTTTGTATCAGCTGTGGAACAATGTATCGTGTACTGTATAGCAAATCCTACATGCACACTGGTTTTCAGAAAACAGCAGCCTACGTTTGGCTACAAATCAGCTGGCTACATAGTACTGTCCTGCAACATCTGCTTGTTGGTTAGTAAATAGCTCTTGGCCATGAAATGTACAAAAAAAATAAAAAAACAAAGCAAAACAATAAACAACTAATATAAAAACAGTAGTAGTTTGAATGCTACGCTAGTCTACCTTCTAATAGCCAGATTAGAAGCACTAACTGGAGAATCTGCCAAGCCGGTTCAAATTGCTTATTTTGCAGACAGTATAAACATACTTGAATGGAAAACAATAGGATAATAGAAAAAAAGTAAAATAAATATATATATATATATATATATATAAACAAATATTGCTTTCACTATATTGGTTCTGGTTCTTTTCATTTGTTTATTGCCTCGGCTCCTTGCTGTTTGCACCCCGCCTCAGTCCCCCACATTACAGCCATTTACCTAATTGGATAAAACGACTCCTGGATGTAAGCCAAGGGGGTTTTATAGTCCGTGTTTGCGATTCAGATGTTTGATTATAGGCTCTCTTTGATAATTACTCCCAGTTTCCTACCAGCCGGGCATGCTCTCTGTCTCTCTCTCTCTCTCTCTCTCTCTCTCTCGCTCGCTCTTTATCGCTACTTTGCCATGCTGTGTGCCTCAGTCGAGCGCCCAAATCAGCCACCGGGCCGTAAAGGTACCACAGCGTGTCTTCTGGGCCCAACGTCATAGGCGTGTTTCCTGCCCAGTTTACCGAGGCTAATTATGCCTAATTCCAGGTAATGGCATGATCAAGTGTGTGCTATTAACACAGATTCCCTCGCTCTCCACCGCCCGCCGCAGAACAGCTAGCCTTGAGAAGGTTAGCATTCCCACCTTTGTTGTGTTTCCTCTGAATGGCCTCTCGTCTCCACTCTCCTCCTCATTAACATGTCCCACCCTCTCTCCCCGCCTGTTCTGCTTTCTCGGACCGCTTCTCTGCCTCTGCGTCTGCATGTGAAGCACAGTTAATAGCACCAAGGATTCATGATTGCGACCGTGAGAGATACAGTAGCTGGCTTTACCTGCTCTGGGCCCACCCGGGGAGGGGATGTTTGGTGTGTGTGTGTGTGTGTGTGTGTGGTAAGGAAGGGGGTTGGAGTGGTGGTCTTCGATGTTGATGTGGTTATCAGTGTGCTGAGAAGCAAGGAGACATAATCCATTTTGAGGCTCGGGGGGCTGGGGGAGGTCTTGTTCTGAGAGAGGCTCTCCTGCAGGCCTCACCCAGGGCTGTGATATGACTCTCAGCAGCCCTCCAGACCCGCTGATATGGCCCAACTCCATTAGTTCTTGTCTGCATGCCTGAGCTCATGTCAATTATGGAGCCAGTCTACCTGGGGGACATTAACAGGCCACTCTGGAAGCTAAAGACCCCAAGGACACACCGAGAAGCATAAAAATGCTATAACCTACACCACTCTGAGTAATGATATGTTAAAGGAGCAGCGAACACACCCCAGATATTCAAATTCAGAGTTCAAATTGTTCCTTCTATATTTCTGCCTTTTGCTACAGCCGTGAAACAGGAGGCTACGGGGAGAAGTGGTTCCCTCTATTATTTCCATTTTGTTTTCGTATGCTGTGTGACACAATAGATGTAACGAAGGATTTTACACATTTCCTTTAAATTAGAGAAAATAATGCATGTCTGTGCTGTTTTGACTGGCGAAGAATAGTTCACACCCGGTTTTAATTACACCTGACTCTTCCACATTCTCTCGCTATCACTCTTTAACACATTGTCTGAGACGAAGTCACACAGGCTTGTTCCCTCTGCCTGCACACGCACGCACACACACACACACACGCACGCACGCACGCGCACGGCTGCACACAAAACACCAGTGATTACCATTGTTCTAATCCTTTTATTTTATTTGCATCGCTATTGCTGCCTGCTCTTTGGCAGTCAGCATGCAAATGCACCGGCTAATGAGCAAAACTAGGCGTTAGGGAAGGGGAGGGGCTGGGGAGAGAGGGAGAAAGACAGGCAGGCAGAAAGAGAGGGAGAGAATTTCTTTGCCTCTGAACAATCAAAGGAGCAGCACACACACACACACCCACACCCACAAACACACACACACACACACACAAACATGCGCACACCGTTCTTTGTACTGCCTGCATCTTTTGGCCTGCGCGTGTGTTTGTGTGCGTGCGTGCGTTTGCATGTGCGTGGAGGGCTGGGGAGGGTTGTTGCTGTCATGCGTCTGACAGATATTGAAGATAATTGTCCGCTTTCTTCGCCTCGCTTGTGTAATTGCAGTGCTGCTGCAGCTCCAACAGCACTCACCTGGGCAGGGGGGGAGCAGGGAGGGGGTAGGCACTGTATGCGGTAGAGGAATACCTTGCAGAAGCTCTCTTCAGTGGAATCATTTTCATGGAGGAAGTCAGTAGAGTTTTGTCGGTGGATGTTGAGGCCTGCCGACTTTCAGTTACCTGCGGGCTGCCGCTGCAAAGTTCGAATACAGGCTCTCCGCTTTAGCCCATAACAAGGCTCCTGCTGGCGAGCAGGTGTGTATAGGTGCGCTTTAGAATACTGCGCTTTGACTGCCGGGCCTTTTCAGTGAGCGGACGGAGGCCTCACAGTGTGCAGAGCAGTGGCGGAGGAACCGAGGACCGCGTTCCAGAGCAGCTCTGTCACTGGGGAGAATATATTTGAATGATGAAAACCCAAGAGAGCATTATTCAAGCATCTTCATCCCTGGGTGGAGAGCATCTACTATTAATGAGACGAAGGGATTCAGGTTTCCAGATCAGCTACTAGATACGCAGGAGGAGCCTCGCGCTGATAAATGTTGACTCTAGGGGGGACAAAGGGATTCAGGAGGGTTGGTGCCATGGAAGTTATTCAGCGTTAGTCACCCGAAACTGGCCCACAACTATACTGGAGCCCAAATACTGTGGTCATTACAGAGAACAGTGGCAGTGGATACCTGCAATGACTACAACTGGAAGTCAGTTGAACAAGTGTAATGCAGAACATGGTCACTGCATTGCTTTAATGCTTACTGACTTTTACATGGAGTAAGAGCTTGGAGGCCAGGTCATAAAACACACAGCATTTATTACAAGTCTATGAGTGTGTTTTCACACGCACTTGCACCATACAGTACCTATCACCATCAGAAGCGCACTGCTACAGTATCATCAATGTCACATGTCTGGTGGTGGAGCAGTTCCCCAACAAACCAAGAACCAAATGGCGCCTGTACCAAATGGCACTGAAAAAATAAATAAAAGAATACAGAAGAACTCAAACATCTGTTGTTTTTCCTAACTCCTCAGAAGGTTGAGTAGTGTATGCATGTGTCTGTGTGTGTGTGCGTGTGTGTGTGTGTGTGTGTGTGTGTAGAGTGGGGGGGGGACACACACACCAAAGCCCAATACCTCCCTCTCTCCCCTCGGCAATCCTTCTTCCTTGCTAAAAACGCTGCAACAAGCCGCCAAATCAAACAACGGTGGGTCCCATTGCTAAGCAGTCTAGAAGCTGGGCCAGCCTCCAGGCCTGTGGTCACTGGAAACACTGGTGAATGTGTGAATAATACTAGGCTTCAGTGCTGCACCCCCAACCCCCCTACACCCTCTTCCCCAGCCCCACCCTGCATGCTGGACCTAGCCTAACCAGTGTAGGACCAGTGGAGACTAACACACTACACACTTTGCACTACATGGCACACACACCCCACCACACATGCAACCCAACTCGCACACACAAAAGTCTAGAAATGGACAACAAACTTTTTTTGAGGCATCTCACACACACGCACGCGCGCATGCACACACACACACACACACACACATACGGGTTTAAGCTACCTGGTGGGGACTTCTGACTGGATAGCTACTGGTGGGGACCTCAAT
>JAODUG010000024.1:3608118-3618888 GCA_027564795.1 Aphredoderus sayanus | reverse complement strand
CTCTCTCTCTCTCTCTCTCTCTCTCTCTCTCTCTCTCTCTCTCTCTCATTCTCCCTCTCTTGCTCATCTTGCTTCCTATCTCTTGCATACCTTCCCTCTATCGTCCGTCCCTATCGCTGGCCTGCATTCGCGCCTGCAAGGTTAATCTGTGTGTGTGTGTGTGTGTGTGTGGAGGTGGAGGGGATATTGCGTTGTGCTTACTTTGGATGGATCCATAAGGACATACTTTACCTCTCAGGGATAGACAGGCACTGTGCCAGAGGCCACTGGATAACAGCTCATGCCTGCGAGCCAGGTTAATTAACGCTCCTCATCCCCCTTAAAGCTTTCTCTGCTAGAGTGCCATGAGTCATTGCATTGCATTTTAGTCCTTATAATGAATGTGTGTGTGTGTCGGTATATACAGTACTGTCTGCATGTGAGGTTTAGCATGTGCGTTTTGTGTGACTCCACCCCCACACCCCCCTTTTAAAACAATTCTCTTTCAGAAATATCCTGACATGCCCCGTCACCGGAGCAGCACTTAACCCTGTTGTGTGTTTGATGAACGCATTACCGCATGTGCTCAGCCCTACAGCATGTGTGTTTGTGGCACAGTAGCGGTGTATTGCCACGTTCGCGCCCATACGGGAGTAATCACTCAGTTATCCCACCTACGCGAAGACATGCACAGGGGGCGACGTTTACATCACCTGCATAATGAATTCACAAGGAACCGGCTCCGGCTTTCGTCCGAACTAAAGTCACACTATACGGAAGGTTAGATGGGAGCTAAGAAATGAGAGCATGGCTCAAATGTAAGATCGCTGGGTGCTGGCGCTCTCTTTTCACCACACCACTAGGCCACAGGCCCTCACATTCCTCTGTAATGATGCATAATACTTTGGATCCACAAGGTTAAGTATGAGTGGAGCTGGCTGCCTCGCGGGCTGCTTAGATATGGAAGTCTTACTCACGCTAAGGCAACTTTAGCGCACTCCTATCAGTGTAAAGTGTTAATGAGCGGAACAAACACACACCTGAGGGAGCGCCAGGGTGAGGGCATGCAATACACACCAGGAACTCGGACCAGCGCACATTAGCATGCACATAAGTACAGATGCACACACTTTAAAACATAATCATTACAGTGTACACTGAAGTGTATTCTTCCATGCGGTTATGTAAACAAAAGCAGGGAATGAGAACAAGATGGAATAAGGATTTTTTATTAGCATATCAACAAGGGTGTACTGTAATAGGCATACAACAGAAAACAAATGCAACCGTCAATTTGCTGCTGCTTTCATTGCCGTCTTTAAATTGCATGTATATATTGTATTACTGTACAGTATAGGTAAACATAAGGATATAATGGTGTCAGAATGTTTGTGTTGGAACTGAATCAAATTTTTTAATTCAATGATATCGGATTAAATGTGCATACAACATTTTAATAAGTTAATTCCATTTATTTTCTATTCTTATGTATTTTCAGTGTACAGTACTTTCACTGCTTCAACACAGACACCATCAGAGGATAGCTGAAGCTTATGCTAGCAGTATATTTCTGCCCTGATACAACCCTCCAGTACTACAGTAACTACTACAGTACAGTGCAGCACTATCCCAGTTCATCATTTAATAGAACTATAGCAAAGGTTAAGGCAGGAACACTACTTGGATTAATTTCTCCTGCCTTTATTCAGCTCAACCAATCAAAGTTGCTCTGAAGAACCAATCTCCTCACTCTCCGTCTATTCTGTAGTTGCTGCTCTTTCTCTGTCATATCAGTTGGCGCATATTGGACTTCCACAACCAGCCCATCTCCACCAGTGTCAACATTAATCTGGATGCGAGGATTCTCCTTAATTCTTCATCTCTGCCTGTCAGGACTGGTGATTCACTTAAATCTTTTAAATTATATTAATGGCCAAAGCTGACAAAACACTAATACATGTTCAACTTTAAGACTATTTCTCCCGAATAAAATAACATTATTGACCGTCTTAAGAGACAACTTTGCGTTTAATTACACGTTAGACAGCCATTGTGGTTGTAGTGTATTGTAAGTGAGCCCATGAGTTAATACATACAAGCACAACATTTGTGTTGCTCTTTTAATGCACATTATGCATACAAAAGATCAGTGTGATAGTACAGTGAGTATCCGCTTAAACTAAATATTAACTGACTCTGATCAGGAACCATGAAGTTGACATACCTACAATATAAAACAGCCACTCAGCTTGAACTATGACATTACTTTGTCATAGTTGTTCTAGCTGATCTTATTATGCTTAAAGTTTCACTTTATTTATTTCATTTAAGCTCTCCCTCCTACTCTTTCTATATGATCACTATCCACATTCTGTCCCCTAGTCCTCCTTTCAGAGTGAGCTTATGCTTTGGGCATTTAGCCAGTGGGACCTCCTTTTAATAGATGTCACTAATCTGGTCACATTGAAGGATAGGTAAAAGGGCAAATACAGTATGTGTTAGCTTTAGTTTATGGCGAGCATATTAGTATGCATGACCCACACATGCGCACACAATATATTTTCTCAAGGCTACGGGTTGTTAACGAGCATAGCACATGATGTACAGTATGTGAAAGTAACGCGTGAATATTAGCAGGTCTACTCTGCACGATAAACACACCAGCTGCTGAGAGTAAACATGAAGGTGTGCTCCCTCTGCCGAAACCCTGTTTCCTTAAATGCTGTAAAAATGCATTACAAGGCGCTCGGAGCCGAGATAAGTTATTTCTGGTTGGATAAGCACAAGGGGATGTATCTGGGGGAGCCGAAAGAATCTACATTAAGGAGAGATATCTGTTAATTAAATCTGTCCCTGTCTGATCCCTATCTCCAACACGTAACTTACACCGCTGTCTGCTGGGTGCACATGCATACACAGAAAGTAAATGCTGCCCCCCACCCCGCACACACACACACAGACTGAAAACACGCACAGGCTGACACGTAAACCTTAACATGCCACTTCCCTTGATTTCATCCTGCACATTCTGGTAAGAAAACAAACATTTCCGAACATAGTTTGAGTATGTACATATCGCGTATCACATATCGTATATCACCATCAGTTCAGTCATTGTACACGATAGCCACATGTACTAATGGTACAACAGGCTTTTCATTCACCAACTCATAGTTCACTTGTTCATTTCAGAGTATGAGATCATTATTAAATAATATATAACTTCAGTAATTGTCACACCTCTTTTGAAAAAAATATACAATTAGATAAAAGTATCTAACATTTTTAACTGTTTAACCGTTTTAACAGTTTACTTTAATGCTTTGGAATAAAAATGTCCTTTCATTTAAAGCACTTCACGAGTACGAACTAATATTCTGAATACGAACTGGGCAATAAAAAAAGGTTTGCTGTGTCACATTTGTTCTCGTAGACTGCGGTTTCATATTTTCTCGGTCGTATAGCTTTGTATGAATGCATATGAGATGCAATCATTCCCGTGTCCAAAAAACTCCTCTCCTGCCTTTGTAATCGATTCCACTTATTTCATGTTTACATATGTGGCAATGATTTTTTTCTCCACTTTTCCTCTGTTTCTTCCTCTTCATTGTCGTCCACTCAAATGGCTTGGAAATCTATTTGGCTATTCCAGGGAGGGGAGGGAGGGTCGGGGGGGTTTAAGACTTGGGGTGTATGTGGACCAGATGTCTTGGGGGCGGCGGGGGGGGGGGGCAGCTTGAGAGGACGCCCGAGAAGGGGGAACAGGGCTGTTCTCAATTACCCCTGATCAATGGATGGGAAAGGGGTAGAGGGATTGGGGGGGAGACTGCTGTAAAGAAAGAGAGAGAGATTGGTTAAAAAAACCCAGACAGACAGACATGGGGGTTCAGGTGAAGGTTGTACTCACTTTCATCAGTAGACCATCAGTGGTCTTGCAACAATGAAGCCATACAGGTGTGCAAGGCATCTTTACATACATACATCTTAGACTGTATATGGAATACATTTCAATGTGACCATCTAGCATTGGTTTGCATTGAAGTGGGAGATTACATGCTTTTGGTTACGAGCTTGTCTTGCACTCAAGACATATGGCAAGAAATAAAGCCTTAGCCTGTAATCCCATTGTCCTGCAGTGTATCCACACTGTTTTTTCCATTAATAGCGCTCATGTATGCTACGCTAGCCACATTGGTTTGTTCTGCAAACTGCAGCAATTCATAGGCGCGGTGTAGGATAACAATATGTTGTGTTGCTCTTTGGCCCTCATTTCATTAACATTGCTCCAACAAGAATAAAGAACCTTAAGCTAACAGCCGACGGAGCCAAGGGCCCCTCAGATCTGTCAGTAGTTCTGTTCTGGGTTTTAATTAGGATTATATGTCCTCTTTAAAGGATCCTTTCTCTGAGGCCCTTCCCATTTAGAGTCATATAGGGTTACACAAGATTAGAAGCACTTTTCCATCTTTACCCTCTGATACATCTCTGAAAATGTGCATGATTCCTTGTCTCTGGAACACTTTATCTCCTCTTCTGAGGAGGAAAGGGGGAGGGGGGTGAGGGGAACTTTGGGTGGCATGCCAGATTTCCATTTTCTTCCTTGCTTCATTTGCCATGTATTTACTTATCCAATTGGTGGCCAAAAGGTAGATGTTTTCCTGATATTTCATTGATGCCATCACTTTGATCAGAGGCAGTGGCAGGTCAGATTACAGACTATAGCTTTACTGTGTCCTCCACGTTTAATGCAACAGGCCTGTGGCCAATCGCAGAGATCTTCCCCCTTGACCTCTGACCTGTACTCCTGTGAGGAGAGGAATAAAAACGCATTGGTTTCAGCAGTGGAGGGGGGAAGGGGGCTGGTTGCCTCTAGCTTTAGAGTGAAGGTTTTCTCCCCCTATTTTTTAACCAACTTTATTGTAAACGAAAATCCTCCACATGTGCAAGCAATTACATTTCTCGACTCACTCTGGACGAGAAAGACACACGGACATACGTAAACGCCTGTAGGCTTTTACACGTGCATCCAAAGGACACACTTTTATTCAAACACAAACTGACACAGATAGTTGTGTTACACACCCATACACGCACCCACGCACACACACACACACACACATCTACATACATAAAGACAACCAGGCAATCAACAGATGACATAAACACACATGCAAATACTGTAGTAGATTTAAACCACAAAATAATCATTGAAATTGTAAAAAGTGAAAGAAGTTATATAAGACCTACAGTACATACCATAATATTTTTGAGATATTTACTGTCGGTGTAAAGTATGTAAAGGTGAGGTTAATTTATTAGAAATGTGTTATTTATTTATTTGTTTTATTGTACACCATGTACAATTAAACAACGTTGAAAAGGATTGGTACCCATTTGGTGATTGTGAACTAACACTTTTTGTCACCAAATATCTCCTCAGTCCGCTATCTTACTGTTCTCTGTGCATACTGAAAAATGACTCCAGTACTTCTACACAGCCCTGGCTCAGTAAAGAGGAACACAAAGTTGTGAACACCGTTTACAACAATATCATAGCCTTTGCAATGTTTTTCAAATGTGTGGGGCAGAGCTTCTGAGAGAGCACGCTATGGCATTGAAGGTGTTTTTGCTATGATTTGAGTTCAAAGTTAGAAAGCCTAGATAATCACTAGCTTTACAGTACCTTTAAATGAATATGCATTCAAATGTTTTATGTAATTAATTCATTCATTCATTACTTCATGTTTGTTACCCTAAGATCAGATTTTGCAGTACCTAATGATCTTGATGCATTGATGCCGTATCAGTGTTTTATTAAACTATAGTTAATGCAGAATTCTCCAGTGAAGCTGATTTAACATGAACCACACACGGCCAACACAATATAAAACAATAGCAGCAAGCATATTGTATAAAGAAAGCAAACACTTTATGTTTCCTTTCATGTTTAAATTAAATATGTGTTACTTATAATACATGTGAGTATTTCAATAAGGTATTAAAGGAAAATATAATTACAATTACATTGTGAATACAGGAATATGGTAATGCAAGCATATATTTCAGTAATGTTTTAAATGGACTAAAAAAACTTTGAAGAAGTACAGCTTAGTAAAATTCATACAGTAGTATTAACACGCAATAACATATTCCATTATTTAATTAATGGATAAAAAGGATATATATATATATATATAGACTAATAATAATAACAATGCATTATTTGTTCATGTCTAGTTAAAGTGCAACTATACAAATGTATTGTATATGTAATGCAATCACAATAAAGAAAAATCATGGGAAAAATAGACAGATCATATCTACCGTACTAAAGTCAAAGAAAAATACAAGTTCTAGTTTCGAAATGCTACTTTTCTTTTATTAGAATAAAATGCCACAAGTCCAACTTTTGGATTGAATTGAATCAATCCAACACCAGAGAACTTCCATTTGGTGTCAAGAAACAGCATTGTTCTTGATCTGTTAAGATACTGTATGTCAGTCAATAGCTGAAAGCGCTGTTATCAAATATGGGTTGAAGTTAAGTTCAGTCTGAGGAGCAGTGATAGATTTGACATATGTAAACCTTCCATTTGAATAGTAGAACACGCACATAAGAATATGAGAACATGTGGGAGTAACTGAAATATATACGAATTAGTCCTGAAGGAAAATTATGAACTATAGATACCAGCACAGTATTTTTTAATAAGAAATGAGATTCCCCTAATGCAGATTACTGATCGTGAACCTCTCTATCACAAGTCTGCATGGTAACCATTAGTCTGCTTACCCTTAATACATTTTTCTTGAATCAATCATTACCATGTTTTCTACTGCAAGGTAAGCAAATCCACCTGTTCTGGTTTGGTCATTAGTGCAGTATCCTTCATATACTACACATTAACAATTTAGCTAATTAGATAACAGTGATTTATACACCGACAGCTAATTCCTTAAGTGGTTGTCAGTTGGTCATGTGGTAGCTTTGGTCTAATTGATCTTATGTGTATTTGTTCCAGTAGGACGTTCAGTAGACCAAACGTTTGCTGCGTTTAGTGAACACTTTACTGTACATGTTTGCTACGCTCGTGAACTAACTCTCAACTGTGTTTGATGTATTCTGTCGATGTGACTGACCAAAATCAACCACTGTGTTTATCAATCATGCTGACAGATTATTGTACAATTCTGAGCATTTGACTGCCCTTTCAGTTCATTGACCAAAACAGTTTACTGAAAATGCTTATACGTACCCAATGCATTCCTATTATTTTCACATGCAGTGTCCAAGCTTGTGTGTGGTCACCTACTGTATTGAGATTACCTGTCACGTTTTAAACATTAAATCATTTCAGAATGTTTGGATTCTTCTCTTGCAAGCGCAGCTCGATTATGTATGTGTTTAACAATGAGCGTGACATGCCACCTTATCGAGACTAAATGGCTAAAGATTCAGTGAGGTATCCCTGGCGATGTGGATAATCATTACATTAATGACACACGCTCAGACTGAGCGTAATTTAAAAGCAATTATGGGATCGCTAACCTTTTCAATCCAATCATTACCTAGAGTAGGCGTCGAGCGTCATGCTGTATCACCTGAAACGGTGGCAAATGGAAACATTAATAAAATGTTAATCAATCACAAAGAGGAGGAACAAGCTGACAGGTAGGTCAGATAGAGTTAACATGTTGATAGAGGGTTTGGCTGGCTGGGGCATGCTTCAGGTAGTCAAGAGCTTCTGTAAAAATGACACTCGCTGTTGCTGCACACAACACAGTATATCATACATGCAGACAGATGTTTCTAGTATCATGTATACCTCATGCTGAATTTTCCATATGCGCACAAAAAATAAACTTTAGCACATACGTGTACACACTCAGTTGCACATAGGCTTTCCCCTCCAGTTGTGCCACAGGACACTGTTTTCCAGCTGTTTAAACCACTGTTCAAATTAGCTGCTCAGCCATTGGAAGGAAAGGCAGGCAGGATACCAGTAATTACTGTCTGATTGGCAGAGTAGCTGCAATTAGCAAGTATGAGCTTTCCTTGGATTTACATACATAAAAAAAGCTCTGTGACTCTGCAATGGATATTTCAGTGAAGGCCTTGCAGAATAACATTCCACTCCAGTAGCTGTGTTGATAAGATTGGGTTTAACTTGACAGCAGCTTCACACCTTTCTTTAATAATCACAAGTGGCTAAGGCATGTTGGTAGATGTCGTTGTGTCCCTTATGGAATGGTCACCAGCTACACTCCAGCTGTTGAGTGCCATGGGTCAAAGTCAATGTACTTAAAGGTGGGCTAAGCAGTTGCAAGCTAATCCACTTTATGTCAAACTCAATGAATATCTACTCATGGTTCTGTAGGTAGCTGCCCGTTCTGCATATGTGCTGAAAAAAATAATCTGGTGTTTCTACACAGCCCTGGCTCTGTAAATGTGAACACAAATAAAGTGGTGCAGACCGCACCACACAACACTATCCCAGCCTTGGCAATGCATACCCAGCATCTGAGAGAGCACCATATTATATGCCATTGAAGGGAAAGTTATTTTATTTTGAACGACTTCAAATATTAACACTCTTTCTCCAACATCGCTGACACAACCTTTAACCGGCCAATGCTCCTCCACCATGAAGAAAAGCAGCCAAACATCCAGTATCATCTAATGTAATCAGTACAGAGGAATCTATGTATGTTTTCTCCCCAGCAGCACAGAGGAGAGCCACAGCAGTGGTCCTCCCTTATCATAGCACATTTAACAGGGGGCTAATCCAATCAGGTGGGATAACAGGCCTGCTCTCTGTGAGCGAAGAAGGATCAGGCCAGGGCTCTTCTGCTTCCCATTAGTCTGTGTCTCTCCAGCCGGGCCTGTCCTAATCCCATTTCCCCATCTAAAGCCTTAACCCAAACAAGCACGCAGGACAATAATCTCCGGTCACACTCCTGTCGGCTGCCCCGGGCCTCCTGATGCTGCTAATGGAGGGTTGGCTAAAAGATGCCAAGAGGCTGGGGGCGAACTCTCTGGCATGTTGAGCCAAGCCCACGGCATCCACAGCTCTCTCTTTGTTTCCCCTCTCCTCTGTTCTGTCTTTTTTTTTTGTCTTTAATAGTATCGTGTGTATATTGCCGGTTTATGTTTCCTCTGCGCTGCCGTTCACATGTAACCGCCGAGAAAATCTGGTCTTCGCAGAGATCAGGCTTTAATTGAGCATGTCAACAGTGCTGTTTTGTAAACACGTTTCAATACGAGTAATCTTGTTGTTTTTGAGCAGACAGCAGCCCCGAAAATCATCCAAAACCAAGAGAGTTGAGTAATTTGTGATGCTGCAGTAGAAGAAAGGTGTAGATTTGTTGTGCGTCTAAACAGCCATTCCCTTTGAATATTTCTGTAAACTAGACATGAAGAGAAAGAGTCTGGCTGTGTAGCGCTGTCTCTGAGAAGGCACATGTGCCCCAGATGCAGGGTCTCGATCCAAACACAGGCCCATCTAGACGCCACCCCGAGTGTCTCCGATCACTTACGCACTCTCCCAGGACCCTGGAAAAAACAACCTCATGCACGGTTCTCATTTCTTTTCGTTTCCATAAGAAAAATGTGGCCCCGGCTTAATGAATTCCAACTGAAAAATGGTTGGTGTAGCAGCATGTACCTCAAATAACACTGTTCAGCTCAGAAATTTCATGTTCCATATGGAAGACATTACTTTCTTTCATGTCTTTGTACAAATTTGATCATCCCCTTTCAGACTTTTAAGTTGTAACTAAACGGAGTTGGCAACACATCAATTTCTGCACCTTTAACAGCAGGAAGGAAGATAACAAAATTGATGGTGCACTTATGAACTATTTGCTTATTTGATAAATGGTTCTACAGCAGCTCAAAAGCCAACATCCCATTCATATTCTTCCATCTGCTTCAAACAGTTGATGAATACTTGACTGAATAAGAGAAGGCACTTTGTGTCCATCTGTGTGTGTACACAGCTGGCAGCAGAGGTAATTCCCCACTATTAGGCCCTGGCGATTAATAGAATGATTATTCCCATCACTAAATTCTGCTCCCTTGTTTGTTGCATCCCTTACTGAAGCAAACAGTGATTGGTTACACTGTCAGGTTATGTCCTCACGACAACGCATTTGATTGAAAACATTTTGAGAGGAGCTCCGTGTTCACATGGAAACACAAAACAAGGCGTTCTCTCTCTGTAAGTATGCCAGGCTAGTATGCGGCAGTGCAACTTTGGACTTGACAGGACATTGACTGTGCATACGTGACAAGCTGCTGAAGCTAGATGGCAGAGTCCTGATATGCTCACAAATCAGTTCTAAACATAAACGATGCAGTGTGGCAAAAAAGTATATAGTCAGCCATCAATTGTGCAAGTTCTCCCACTTAAAAAGATGAGAGAAGCCTGTAATTTTCAACATAGGTACACTTCAACTATGAGAGACAAAATGATAAAAACAAAATCCAGAAAATCAGATTGTAGGATTTTTAATTAATGTATTGGTAAATTTCATCTACAAATTTGGTATTTGGTCATCTACAAATGAGCAAGATTTCTGGCTCTCACAAACCTGTAACTTCTTCTTTAAGAGGCTCCTCTGTCCTCCACTTGTTACCTGTATTAATGGAACCTGTTTGAACTTGCTATCAGTATAGAAGACTCAAACAGTCACACTCCAAACTCCACTATGGCCAAAGAGCTGTCAAAGGACACCAGAAACAAAATTGTAGACCTGCACCAGGCTGGGAAGACTGAATCTGCAATAGGT
>JAODUG010000024.1:3570527-3581383 GCA_027564795.1 Aphredoderus sayanus | reverse complement strand
GTGTGTGTGTTTGTGTGTGTGTGTTTGTGTGTGTGTGTGTGTGTGTGTGTGTGTGTGTGTGTGTGTGTGTGTGTGTGTGTGTGGTGATGGTCCAGCGTGGCAGTGCTTTGGTTCTCTGTCTTGGAAGAAAGGAATGATGTCATCGTCCCTCTGGGGCTTCAGAGTTACTGAGATGAGGTCATGGGGGGTCAACTCAGGCCTGGCTTCATTGCCTCCCCTCAATACCATTTAAACAGTGCCTCTCTTCCCCCATACGTTTCTCATACAGGCGTCTTCCCTTCTCCCGCCTCCCACTCACCTGGGTTGGATTCAAGACTTGTACTGCTTGAATCCAGGCCTGAACTCCAACCCAACCCCCATAGGGTACTGACTGTGGAAACTAGAGCTGTTTCCAGGAGGGAGGAACGGTGTGTTTTTTTATGTGGACACCATGTGTCTATGTGAACAGTGATGATTTCGTTAAATCTTATTGGCTCTATATATAGTTTTTACTTGGTTACAGTACAATTGATTCCTTATTTCTCAATACATTGTGGGATGGGAGAGCTGTGTCAGTAACCTATTGCTTAGTAAATCTGGGCGTATACAGTAGACTGAAGCAAAACCACGAATAGTTCTAAACCGAATAGGGGTCACCTATTGCTTTGACCATGTTTTCCAGTCCTGATTACAACAGGTGTATGTTCTTCCGCCTTGTAAATTGAACAAGACAAGGCACTTTATTTATATAGCAGGGATGAGTGCCAGTCTAAACTAATATTATATTTCATTGTAATGGCTTCCCAATATGTAGATAATACATTTGGCGCAGGGGTTCAACTTCTCCATAAATGGAATTAATCTGCAAGTGCATTTTGGTTTATTCATTATTTCACATGTAAAACATATTTGATATGTGCTTTATATCCATTAAGCAGTTCACAGTGTGCTCTCTTTTTCTTATTCAGCACAAAAATAAATTATTTACATTTTTTTTAAAGACTTATTTTACATAAAGAGGAACACACCCCTACACCAACACACACACACACACAAACTAGATTAATGACACTACCGCTACCATGGTTACCTGCCATTTGCTTGGTCCTTAGAGGTCTGTGCATGTCTGCAAATTGGGGACAGGGGTAAAGGACCTGTGGGGAGAGGGAGAGCGCTGTGTGAAGAGCAGTGAGCTCACTTCTGATGCTTATCCTCCGCTCCTCCCTGGGACCTCCTGCATTCTCCCACACCACCTGGCCTACAGCCGCCCCTCCCTCCCCGCGTCTTCCTGCCCTAGAGCAGGTCCTTGCACTGGGGCAGGGTGGCCCCCGAGTTCGAGGGTCCCAGCTGTGTAAATGTTTTCTGTTGCTGTGTGACTGGAGCCGGGTCCTTCTTTTTGATCCGACGCCAAGACAAGCCCGGCCCCAGTTGTTCTTGGCAGCTGCCGGGGACGAAGGAATGTCAGCGTGACTTTAAAAATATGACGGTTTGTAATTTGGACGCAGAGTGAAAACTGAGCCGCTGGTACAGTTTGTGATCAGCTAATTATGCCTTGCACCCCCCAACCCCTCCCCCGGCCTGCTCTGATTCCCCCGCAAAATCCTTTTATTCTGATCCAGGAATGAAGCCGTAAAGCTACTTTGTCCCTTGTGGATTATTTTAGAGGGAGGCGTAATGGCTTTGAGCCCTGCTGTATTGCTCCTATACTGGTGCTTAATGTCCTAACCCCAACCAATCTACTTTCACATATAAATATATGTAGACATGTTTTGCCTCCCATTTATGAAAGCCTTTCCATTTTATTTCTAAACTATGTACTGTAGGCTTGGAAAAATAATGTAATAAAGCCTCAGCATCCCCACTGGCACGTTACGGTTTGGTATTAATGTGATCATATACCGCTTAGGTGGTATATGATCACATTACTTCACAGCACTTCTGGACACAGGACAGTCGGCTATTTTGCACGATTGGAATTCACCTGTTGTTGCAGTAGGTTACAATATAACCTGGGTGTGCAAGCCAATGTTTACTGTTTGACCAACTAGTTCAAGGAAGACAATTGTTTTTAAAGTGAACCATATCTGTGAATATTTCCACTGAAAGATGCAAGACTAGAGAATTGTATTCATGGAGAAGATTTTTTAGGCTCATTATGAACAAAGAACTGTCTGCATACCCAGCTTTGGAACACATTACAGCAGTGCACCGTCGGTGTTCCAATGCACATACACATACACACGTCTTCCCCTCTGTGAATATGCCAGGCTGTCTGTGCCAGAATCGGAGGGGGGGCACTTCTCCCACACAAGTTGATATGAACTACTCCACAAATCCCTAAGCTCAGGGCTCAAGCGTAGATGTGTCAAATATTTAACAAATGAATGAGTTTTTAATCTGGGGCTCAGGGGAATGGAACGTCATGATAAGGTTCTTTTTTTGTGTTGTTTTTCCTTCATTAGCATAATTTCTCTGGAGTGCATGTGCAGATTTCATCGGCTTTGTTTGGGAACCCCACTGAGATCTGAAACAGAGGCACGGAATCATATGAAAAACCTTTGAGATGTCTTAGAACCCCGAGTGCACCAGTGAAGGCAAGCGTTGCCAGCAACACGGCTCCCATTGTGTCTCTCTCTGTTCATCCATTTTGTCCTTAATTGGGCTAATTGAAAACTTAAATGCAAGTTTTTTTTCCCCCTTTCTATTTCCCCTAATTAAATGGTTGTTTTGCCCCTTATCCAATAACACTTTTCTGTATGTGGATGCAATGCCAATCAGCCAGCAACTGCAACTTAAGCCATTAAGGACTGGATAGAGGATTACAAATGTTGGACCACCTCTAATCAGAGGACTATTGAAAATCCACCTCAGCAGGAAATAATTTACTCATTAGGCTTAAGCATACAGTACTGACTTACTGCGGCACTTGGAAATAGTTTTTCTTCAAAAGGAAGAAAAATCATTATTAACCTGAGAAATTAGCTAGCCCATTTTCGGATTAGGCAAAAAGATTACATTTAATTTCATGATGATGCTTGAAATGATGTAGCAGGAGCATTTGATGTGGCAGAGAGCTAAATACAGTACCTACTGGTGTTAATATCAGCATATCAAATGCTACTGTATCTAAAGGTAGAGTAAGATAGCATAATAAGGTATAGAGGACAGCACATTGGACGCAGAAGTCTAAGGTAGCCATAACATGTGCATGAACCTGACTTTACCCTCACAACAGCTCTATAGTATACTGTAAATCAATGTTTTCAACCAAACTGAGGTTAAAAGAAGGAAGCTAGACAGAAAAGGGAGGGATGGAGGCAAGCAGGGTGCGTGGGGGAGGGGGGAGTCCATACAGTAAACAAATTAAGTCAGACTTTATTTTGAGGGGTGGCCACACTGAGCATGAGCTGGCGTCTGCTCTCGATGTCAGCTAGAGGACCTTTATGCGAGTATGCAGCCCATATCACGCCTTAATGAGGCAATGGAAAAATAATAGCAGCTAGCACATCAACTTAAAAACAGCATCCAGAAAATACCAACTTAATAAGCCAATATGAGCTGCAAATGAAAGATTTTGAGAATCATGTTTTAAACAAGTAGTCTTCCCTGAGCATTCGTAGATGGAAAGGGCACAAGTGTGTGTGTGTGTGTGTGTGTGTGTGTGTGTGTGTGTATACTTGCACACGCCTGTGCATGTAAACGAATTCTTCTATAAACCTGGCAGAGCAGAGGCTGCCACAGACATCAGCTCTGCATTTGCATATTCATGGCTCAATTTGCACTTGGCTATGCAAATGTATGCAAACATCGTTTCAGAACATTTCAAAAATAGAAACCAGCATTCCAAACGACTATGTGCCTCTTAATATGCAGCCACACAAGAAAAAAAAAATCTACAATTGGTGGGGAAAATCGAAGAGGCCTAGTTGTGGCTGAATATCTGATTTAAAACTGAGGTATGTTATATACAGAAATCTTCTACTAACATGTTAAAGCAGAAAACCCCAATGTAAATTTTCCATTTGCAACAATGTTATGTAGAGATGAAATGCTGATATTAATTTGACTGCCCTTTCCACAATTGTGATTAACCATGGCATGTAAATACTGTATTTTGAAGGCCCAGTATATGATTTCTTCATGAGGACATTCTGCTTCATGAATATGTCAAATACTGACGTCTATCTTGCCGTGAAGACCAAATACGTTTTAGGATATAGGATGTGAATTCCCAGGTTTTTTCACTCTTGTATTGCTCCTGTTCTGCTGAGATAGAAAACTAGCTACAGTAAATCGCTATTAAACTGTACCTGGCAAACAAAATACTATTTTATGTTCATTGAAACTATAATGTTACAGTTGCTAAACCCGTAAAACTTATGCTGCGAACTAGTTAGTTAAGACTTAAGTAAGAGTAAGTGATGCTAGATAAAAATACATATTTGAACTCGTCTAAACAAAAACATCTCCCTTCAATGATGGGTTCTCCCTTAGAAGCTCCACCTACAAGCATAGAACAGGCAGCAATTAGCGGACCGTGAGGAGATAATAACTGTATTATCTTAAAATCACTTACTCTACCTTTAAATATAGTAGAATTCAAATTGGACCTTTAAAAAAAATGGATACTTGATGAAAATGTTTTGTTAGCAGCCAATGTCCTACATTATACTTTGTTTTCCCCAATGTTATGCCTCCCATGATTGCTGAACTGTCCCAGTATAACCCAGAATCTGTGTCATTCTCTCATGCCAGGCTTACCCAGGAACACAGTGGCTCGGAATACACTTTTCTAGACAGAGACTGAATGAAAGGGGAAGAGTTCAGCAAAATCTACTTTTGCTTAAATCCCATTCATCTGCTGGGCACAAGGCTGGGTAAGCTGTTCCCCTGGCACAGGTTCTGTCTCAGGGGCCGTGTGGGGCCTACTGGAGCTTTATCTCTCTTCCCTGTGCTCCTCAGAATAAATGGCTCCACATGGAGCCCTAATCCCTCTCTTTAGCCAGCGCCTCTCCTCTCCCTTCCTTCCCATTTCTTCTGTTTTTTCCTTCTCTTTCTCTCCCCTCATGCCTGCATTCTCTCTCTCTTTCAGTCTCTTTCACTTTCTGTCTTCATTGAATGGCAATTGCAGGCCTGTCGGGAGCCAGCTCTTTCCTCTATGTGAGAGAGGCAGTGGAGCCGGGAGAGGCTTGTTAAACCCTCGCCACAGCCGGCGCTGGGTCCTGTTTTGCAAAATGTGTTAATTTTACGACACTAAAGGCAGCAGTAAATGCAAAGCCCCGGCTAATTAGCCACTGGTGTGAGGTGAGTGGCAAAGAGTGGGCGCACTGCCGCTCGAGGTGCCTTAATCATTGTTTATGAGAGAGCTCAGCAGGGTGTTTGACTGTTACCCCTCTCTCTCCACTTCCCTCCCGACTTCCTTTCCAGCCGTACTCAACGTTCTTTCTAAAGCTTTCTAAGACGTCTGCTGGCAGCCTCTCGTGTGCCTTGCGCTTCTGCAAACGGCGATTAGTCTTTCGGACTAAGTTATTCGAATCAAAGCTAGGCATTTACTTTAGCAACTGTGTTTGCGTTTCACGACATGGGCAATGAACGTAGCAGAAAATCAATTTTAACCGACGCAGAGGCATTGTGTTTTTTATTCTTTTTAAATATTTTTTTGATCCCTTTGCATGGTTTATTTAAAGAGTGTCCCTTAATGGCGCTGCTTCCCATAAAGTGGCTACAAGCCTCATTTGGCTTTGTTGGTCTCGTGCAGTGAAGGCGGGATATGGGTGCCACTGAGAATAAGTGCATTACCATTCATGGAGAGAGAGAAAAGGAGGCTGCGGAGCAGAAAGTGGCCACTGCCTCTTTAAGATGGGTTTAAGTGATCAGAATTTCATGCAAGGCTGCAATTGGTGGTATAATGTTGCTCTTTAAGAGAGTTGCCTAATGGTTGCCATGTGTGGACACTAGGTTTTGGAAAGGGTTTTTGTGGAGGCAAGGGGCTGGGGCCCGGAGACTAGGCCAGACTGTGAAGTAGACTGGTGAGGTCTGGGGACTGGGGAGCTTGGAAAACTGAGCAGAGAGCAGAAAGAAAGTCTCACGTAGGGGCTCAGAAAAGGCCAGCCATATGAGATTACAGCATACCTTAGAAATGTGCTCGTCGGGAAAGTTTGTGTATTTTGGGAAGCGCTCCAAATTTTCCACAGACAGCTTTTTATTTTTTGGGTTATCTCACTCTCGCTCTCTCTCTCTCTCTCCCCACAGCTTTCCCTCTCTATGGAGTTTGGACTAATTGCGTGGCAGAGTGCCCGCAGAGTCAATATGAGAAAGTCTGCTCTTTTTCCTTTTTTGTAACCCCTCAAACCTCTTTCTCTAAACATTCGGTGATAGTGGTTATTTTTTAATGAAAAGAATAACATGTATGTATATTTTCAAGTGCATGTGCTCAGGCTTCTTTTGTGGGTTTAATCTAAAAAGGATGACAACTTGTGTTACAAAGAAGTTGAGTTTTCAGCTTGTGATTGACAGAAAAAGGGGTAGCTTCTTACGGGACACACTCCAAAAGTGTCCCATGAAAATAAGCTCCCGAAGTAAAGCTGTTTGATTAAACTTGTTCAGAGGATCAGTCATTTCTGTATAAGTAATTGAACCATTTATTTACAGTAAACCTTTATTTCCTCCATATCCCTGGTAGAGACAATAATGAACCTTTACTGTAATTCAGGATAGAGATTGTTTTTACTTTGTTGCTTTCTTACATTTTAATAAACTGTTTAATAAAATGTTTAAACGCTATTCTTTTATATTAACATTTGCTTTTATGACTTTGTATTTACTTTTTATCATACAATCTTTTAAAAAACAATGTTCATTGAATAATAAGATGGGTGAAACCCAAGTGCGGGATGTTTATTCAAAAGTCTTAGGTAGAAGTAGTCCAAGGTCCTTACTTGTAGAGTGCGGGGTCAGGCAGGGGTCAGGTGATTGGCATCAGCAAATGGGAATAATCCAAAATCATGCCAGGGTAAAAACCAGGAAGGACGTCAACTGGGAGGACACAAGAAATGCGGGATGAGGAGAACAACGATAGGATATAAAGCTAGCATGCGCATTCAGATAGATAATGCTCAGAGTGTAGTACTGTATGAAATGAACAACACCTTGCACTGAACGGAAGGAAGTGAGAGGTAAATATACTGACTAGTGGCAGCAAAAAAAGGACCTAGTGTTTGGGGCTGATTAGTTAACTGGTTGCAGGTGTGTGTGCAGAGAACAAGGAAGTAAACTAAAACTCTAAGGGGTGGTGCTGAAGGTGTGTTTAAACACGTGTCGATATTACAGTTTATAATAAAACAAACAAATAAATTGGACACATTTCATATAAATTGGTAAACAATAACAAACACCCACCAGATATGCAGTAACTTCAGCTTCTTCATTTCCCACAGCTAGCATAGGCCACACCCCCACCTGTCATTCAGGCATGTCTCTGTTGCAGACAAGCAGCTGAAATGCTATGTGTGAACAAGGTCTGCCGATGCCAGCCCTCTCCCACAGCAGTGGTCAGAGGGTTCTCTGCAATTCACGCACCTTGGGCTTCCAGAGAGTTCAGTTACATGCCTGTGGTGCAAACACTATTATTTAGGTCTTTAGTGAGATGAAATGTTACTAACAAAGTGTCATTATGTCAAAATGGCATGACCCATGTGGACAAAAGGTGGAATAGTATACTATTTCCTTGACATAACAAAGCATAAAGCTACAATTTATGTTTTTAATTAAACTGACTCGTATAACAGGCATTAGCTTTAGTGTGTCACCATCTATTATTATAATAATGTTTCATTAAATTGGAAACCAACCAACTAACTTTGAATAAATATGAACACAAATCATGTTACTGTAATATCAGAATTGTTGTTTCTTAAATGCATCACTCTTTAAACAATGTTACTACTACTGTAGGCACAGATAATAAGATGTGTCATGGATTGTAACTTAAACGTTACAGTAGCTTCCCTCCAAAGCCGCAACACATAGATAAAGTGATATTGACACCCAGAAGATACAGAGGAATGGGTATTTATGTGAGACGGGCCCTGTGGCCCATGGCTGCCCTGCACTCTGTCCCCCCCCTCCTGCCCCCCGGCTCACACAGATACTTATCTGCTTTTAAAACGCGGTGATTCACCCCTATCTCCCATCAACAGCACCTTGCGACACGCTGCCTCACCACTACAAATCCCATTACTTTTATCCTTAGCTAATACTGGGGCGCTGCTGCCTCCTGTCAGGGCCCACGGCACAAACAATTTGCTTTCTTCCTCCGTCCATTTCACAGACGCCTCTGCAGGCGGGAGGCGGCGAGGAAGGGCGAGGCTGGTTAGGGCAAGCTACAGGCCCAGCCCCAAGTGTCACATGTGTGGCTACCAGCCCAAGATGTTCCTACTGGTACGACCAGCATGGAGAAATCCTAAGACCAGCAAGAGGAATCCGCTAGTCATTTACTGCTAGGTTAATGCTAATGCGTAACACAGTATACTACTTATTACACACACGCCCGTGTGCGCGCACACACACACACACACACACACCCACACACACGCACACGCACACACACATTAGTCAAACAGCTGCTCTAAAATACACACGTACCCCCCTTCCCAAACACACACACACACACACACACACACAACACCACTGATGCGTCAGGGATGGTTGTATTCACTCTGGGTCTGACTCCGCCTTAGTGACCCTTCTGACCCAAGTGCATTCCTTTCTGAGGTGATTGGCAGCCCATGCAAATACTACACAGCCATGACAGGCAGCAAGAGCCACTTCGTGCCCTTCCCACAATGCCCCTGGCCCCTCCCCGTCAATAGACGCTGAGCTGGCGTCATTGTCCACATACAGTGACCTTTTACCTCTCCAAACTCTGCACGTCCCAGAACTTCTCACCCCTCCCCGTTGGAATGTTCCACACGTAGGCACAATCCCTCTGTTTACCACCCCTCCGTTCTTGCTACTGTATCCCTCCATGTTCTCCCCCTCTCTATCTTCACCTGTATCCCTGGCTCCCCTGGTGGTGGCATCGGCAAACACAGCTTCGCAGGGGAATGCTTTAATATCCCACTAGACGATACGCTAATGGCATATTCCATTCCATTTACCTCTGTGCGTTGTCACAAACAGGCCTGCGCTGTAAGGGCTTAAGGGTAAACAGCTCTCAGTGTTTTGTCTGCGGGTTTCGTTTTCCTCCTTGACATGACAGAGCCTCGGGGGCACTAAATGCCTCACGGCTCTGTGGCGACCATGCCAAAACCTCAGAAGGTGGAGCAGACCTCTGCCAACCTGTGCTCTCGAATGTCACCGCAAGACAGTGAAAGGAACATGCACAGTCAGGTCAACGAGGTGAGAAAGATAATGCTGACAACAATATAGATGGGAGAGAATTATGGTTATATAGGTAACCAACCATGGTGAGGCAAACATCTTTGCTAAAGTTTCTTTGGCCTCTAGCGCTGCGCTAAGGTAACAAACGGCGCAAAGGTATAAAACGGCTCAAAGGTAGCAAACGGCGCAACGGTAGCTAATGGCGTGAATGTAGCTAACAGTGTTAAGGTAACTAATGACGTGAAGGTTTTTTTCAGTGTGAAAGTAGCTAATGGCAAGAAGGTACAGTAGCTAATGGCACGAAGCTGTCTGGAGCTTGTACTGTCGTGCAATACTGTACTCTGCTGGCAGGGTCAATGCTCCCCGATGGTTTCCACGGAGCGCACCGGCTAATCTGCTATTCCTTTTGTTCATTTCACTTTTGTTCTTTTCTCTTTCTATTCCCCCGCCTTCTTTTCTTTAATTACTGTTCCCACCCAGTGAGGGCCCGGTCTCCGCGGCCCCCCACGTCCCCTGAGAAGCAGGGAGAGACGCGACCATGTGGCTTCAATGACAATGACATGAATGGCCGCTGAGGCAGGGCCACCTCTCTGAGGACCAGCCCGGGGAAGAGGGAGGGAAGGGGAGGTGGAGAAGCGGGAGGAGGAGGAGGAGGGGAGAGGATGGTGAGAATGGAAGGGGGTGGGAAAGATGAGCTCAAGGAGCCCTGGGTTAAACCCTTTTTTCTATCTCTTTTCTCCGTGGCCCGGGAACGGGAGTTCCCAGTTCCCTTGGTGGTTTGACAGAGAAAGGTGGAGAAGAGCAAAAGGAAGGTCAGGGAGGGGGGGCTAAATCATCAAGCACAATATACTGCAAAAACATCAGGAAGTCATGAAACCCTATTGGTGGTGATGTAACGGCTGCGCCCAGAAGGCCAATGAAAGTCAATGACTTTATTAGCCAGCAGGATTATTTAGCCAGCAGAGATGCCACACGAAAGACTGCCAGCATACAGTACTGTAAATGTCTCCAGTCTCCTGGTCAGAAGTCTGTTTTGCCCACATCCACCAGTATGGTATTAGCATCTCAGTAAGCAGCTATGCTCTTAGTTCTCCCATTAACAGTAGCTAAGGGATGGCGATAATGATGATGATGATGATGTTGATGATGACAGGAATGTGGATGAGATTATGGGTATAGTATATTGCCGTTAAACTGGGTGGATGAGCTACTCTAGCCTTAACTCCGAACAAGTCTGTTTTGGCTAGCTACACCTCACACTGCAGGCCACTGCCAGCATAGTTTAGCTTCCACAGTCACACGTACTCTGAGAATTAGCTGCATGCAAGCTGGCAGGTTCATGCTCTCTATCTACGACTTGGACACAAGAAGGACTCAGATTGGCAGAAGATCCTTCAAGGCTGGACTGAAATTGAGCTCACGGAAATCTGTTTAAGACTATAATTCTCATATTAGCTTGAAACAGCAACACCCCCCCCCCCCCCACACACACACAC
>JAODUG010000024.1:3532370-3544967 GCA_027564795.1 Aphredoderus sayanus | reverse complement strand
TATATATATATATATATATATATATATATATATATATATTGAAACTTGTATATATATATATATATATTGAAACTTGATTAGAAACAATTCTAATCAAGACAATTAAACACAATACAATACATTACAAAACAACACAACGTTTTCTACAGTATGTTGTGGCCCTATGATAAGTAACTCACAATTCCCCAGGGGACCCCAGAAAGAGAACCATCGGTTCTAGAATATTATTGAACCGCAGTCAACTTTTACACGGCATGAGTGCCGACTGATAGTCAGCTAATATTTCCTACTCCTTATCTTGACATTACTCACTGCAGGGGGAATTCGCTTTCTCTGTGCGTGTTAGTTAGGCATGGGGGCCTTGAAGAATTGGTATTCTAGAAGCAGATAAGTCTTCAGACAGCCACGCTGCTGGAATGAGTCAGCGTGACCTCCCGTCTCTGCTTGGGAGCATCAGACTTTTGACTTCACAGAGATGTTCAGCACAGGGTCAACCACAGAGGAGGCAGCTGAATGCGGCTGGGATAGATGAGCTGTGCTGACTGCCTACTAGAATGTGAAGGCGGGGAGCCACTCACTGAGAGTCCTTTCAATGTGTGTGTGCGTGTGTGTGTGTGTGTGTGTGTGTGTGTGTGTGTGTGTGTGTGTGAAGGGGGGGTTGGGGCGGATGACATGAAATAAATAATAGGATGGACCTGCTGTTATCAAGGCAAGTTCCAGCCAAAGGCACACGCAATAACAGTCACATAATTGTTACGCACAGATTCAAGCACAGAACGACTAATGTAATACATGAATGGACATGCAAAATGTACAATTAAGCACGCACACGCGTACACACACATAGACAGTAAACCACATAGCCCACTATCAGCTTAAAATATATCTGCAAAGCTCATTTTTGGAATAAAAAAGTCCATGCATATATGTATATAATAATTACATTCCATATATCTTCCAAAATCCCATTTCCATCAGTGGTAATTCTGCAGCGCTGGAGTAATGAGTGTATTATACAGTTATGACAGCCTAGCTTCCTCGCACCCCCCTCCCCACACACTACACACACACACACACACACACACACACACTTCCTTTAGTCACACTGCTGAACAATAAAAGTAGAGTAGAAATATGCTAAACAGGACAAAATTCCCCCCACCACTTTGAGTGCATGGAGTGATTGAGACAAAGCAAATCGTCACAATTAGAATCTGTCTACGGCATTATAGCTGTGTTTTAGGTGGTGTACTTAAGAAGGTCAGGAGAAACGTGAGATCCCGCAGAGGTGCTTTAAACCGTTTATTTGATGTATTCTACCACAAGATTATTTTTAATATATATGTGAAGCTCAGCACACTGAACTCTTGGTAGAATAGGCGCCCGCAGCAAAAACAGGCTCTGAAGTTACATGTTCTGCCGTAAGACTGTGATCGTGTTACGCTGAACCGCTCTTTAAAGTAGGCTTGATAGCCCTCGGTGAGTGAGCGAGGGCAATGAATAAACGAGTGTATAAATGACTGGGCCAGTGATGGAGTGAAGAAATTATTGAGCGGGTAAATGAAAAAAATGTTTGAGCGAGTGAGCGAGCGAGAGGCCAGGACATCGAGTATGTGTCTGACTGAGTAACCGAGTGGCTCTCAGAGCCGCACACACTACAGGCAGTCCAAACAAACAGCCCTAAGTGCCGCACTGTTCGCTGTGAGACCAGGGAAAAGCCCCATCAGCTCAGTGAATGAGGGCATTCTGCCCCCTCGCTGCCTGTTATTAAAATCAATTAATGACTGGGAGGGAGGCCCCCCTGTTAAAGCTGACTTGTTGGGCTCTAGGGGTCTTTATTTTGCGACACGTTGCCTTTCTGGATCGCTTGTGCCATATGGAACCTCCCCAGTCGTGGCACATAACTCACTTTTATGAGGCCTTCATTGGCTAATGATGGAAAAGTGCACAAGAGCTGAGCATGCCAGCGTTCCTGTCTCCCTAACTGCCAATCCATCCACGGCCATCCTCTTTTGTCTTCAGCCACCTCACCTAGGTCTACTGGTCTGTTGAATATCAACAGAGCTCAGTTAACCACACATTTACTTTATTCATGAATTAGTTATTTTCTTATTTCAACTGATAAAGTATTATTTTGTTTAAATGACGTGCAACCATTACATTTTCAAGGCTTATGTACTAGTAGTTGACCTCACGTGAATAAAACGCATTCCTAGAGACACACACACACACAGATGCGCATGTGCACATCCATAGTGACATTTCCGAACACACACACACACACAATGCACCAACACACACACACACAGAAAGAATCTCAAGTAAATAGTTCCTTCCTTATTCCTAGTCCTAGTTCAGACTTGACAGGGCCTATTGCTTGTGAGCATTGGCCACTAAGGAGAGGCACCGTGGCTTCACTTGCGGTCCATTTACCAAAGCAGGGGGAACCCAGTGCTCATATTATCAGGGTCCCACAGGGAGGGGAAGGTTGGGGGGAGGGGCAGAGAAAAGGAAGACAGGACCACCTGAATCTCACATGTTGTTACAGGAGGGCCCTCTTCTGTCGCTGCCGGTGGCAAATTGCTCTATGTTGACGTCTTGTCTGAAGCGTGTGTTTGGCGGTTTTACCCTGCAATCAAAGGTGTGTGCCCCCACCATCTGGTGGTCTCAGTTCAGCGCTGACAGTCACACCTCGGTCACATACGCACACACACACATGCGCGCGCACGAGCTACATGCTCACTGAGTGCTCTTCTGAGGGATTGCTAACAAGGGGAAGCCTTTTCTTCAGGAGTGGGTTTAGCTGACCCATCAATTACGTCCTGTTGGAAGAACCTAATATGATAATGATTATGATAATGGTGCGACATTGTGATGATGACAGGGAAGTGTGAGATGAACGCTTAACGCTTAACGCGTCAGCAAAATAATAACTACACCTGACAAGAGATGCATACACTGTAGCGCCTGTAGCTCAAAGATGTTCTTACAATTTCCAATACATAATAGCTTCATAGACAGTTGGTTATCCATAATGCAATACACTTGATAATACTTTCATAGGTTAGCCCACTTTATAATCTGTTATTTCACCAGTTTCGCAATTAGCTCTAATTTCGCCACCTTGACTGTGGATATTTTCTAGGATGTTTTTTGAAGGGCTTACTCTAACACCTGCTTACTTCATTGTTTTAAGCTGTTCAGTTTCCCTGCCATATGTGCATACAGTATGCACAGACATAGACCCACTCCATCACAAATACACGGGCCCCCCTCCCTTCTGTTTGCCTCAGAACCATTAGCTCAGGGCTGTTTGACTGATGCTGGTGTCGATGTGTTAACGTTCAGCAAAAGCACCATTTTTCTTCCCCCCTCTGCCCACCAGACACTTTCATCAGAATGCCGTAAGGAACGGGGGAGAAGGGAGTAGCAAAGGAAAATGCCTCCCCGTGCCAGCAGGGCAGGCAGTACTATCACCGAGCGTGTAACACAATAGTAGCAACAGGAACACGCTGTTACAGCCATGTGTCAGGAACCTGCTCTCTTCCATTTGTCTGTTCCCCTGTGTGTGTCTCCCTACACACACTTTCCACCATGTATTCCCAAACTAGTGTTAAGTGGTCAGGATGTGTAAGGCAAACTTTGGGATTGGTGGTGATGGATGGAGCGTCCAAGCTGTGATTGCACACGATAGGTCTATCCATCTTGTCCAGCAGAGACCTCACAGTCCCGCTACCCATAATGTCCCAGTGGCAGCCAGGATTTAGACAGTTTTCGGCCACAGCTTCCAGATTAAATCCAGGTATATTAATCCTTTTAAAACAACCCCTTTTCCACTCTTACCTCCTGTCTGTCTGTCAGATGTGATTTAGTGTAAAACTTATGGAGAGCTGTATCTACCGGTAACCTGTTGGTTAGCGGTTTCCTGGGATAAAGAAGTGAGAGATTGTGGACTATGTGCTGAACCTCCATGTCTCAGTGCAGCCTCAACGTTCAGCTACCTTGCTGATAGATGTTGTCCACAATGTGGAGCGAACAGGATCTTCCATCGCCGGGGGAATGTGGAGAGACACTGATGAAGCTGAAAAGCTTTTAGTGGAACAACAGAAATTAGTTGACAGATACATTTAGGGTAGCACAGGTTTGTTGTGCTGAGCCTTACTGAGACTTAAACCACCTTTCCACGACCAGGTCTTTCTGAAAGAACCGCACACTTTGGGAGCATCGAGCTGCTGATGGGCACTTTGTCACTTTCATTTTTGATTTGTAGTCAATGGCACTTAGGTTGGAAACGCTGCTGAATACTTCATCATCTATGTGCCAAATACTCCATTTTTCATTTCCTGCTAATTCCCTTTCCTCATCCTCCCTCTATCCCCACCCCCGCCTCTCCTAATCTGGCTGTAAAGGTCAGTTTAGCATAATGACATCACACAAACCAGTGTGGGCAAGCCCAGATTACTAAATCTGGCTCCAATGTGGCTTTTCAGATGAAACAGCATTAAATGACAGTAACAGCATTCCATTCACTGGCTGCTTTAACACAGATTGCTTATTACTGGCCCCTCTACATCCTCTTTGTGTTTTTAATGAGGTGACAGAGAGAGCCAAGATTGGAATGGGATGGTTTTACAACACGCTGGGCTGGGATCAGATATAGTCTGTCTATTTGTGTAATATTCCATCAACTCTCAGACGGTGGCGGGGGGTTAACCTCTTTAATGTGACTGACATTTTTAGAGCACAGACACCATCAGTGGCACAACTCAAGGGGACTTTTAGAAAAATGTTACAGCCTGCACTGGCATGATGAAATCATATTTAATGTTTCGTTGAGTGGCGACCCATATTAACGTTTACTGATGGCATTATGAGGCGTACACCCTGGTTCTTCATTATCATGCGTATTGTGCTGTTCTACGGCGACATTCGAATCAACATGCCATTTGCTTAAAGCCTTTATTTATTCAACATCTGTTTGGGGAGTTATGTCCTTAACCACATCTTGATGCCTGTATCCAAAAGAAGAAGGAGAAAACAAGCAGAATTCTACGAACATATTTGTTTTGAGAGGGAAAAGTAACTGAAAGATATGTGGAAAAAGAGAGTGGTTAAGAGCGCTCTGGCTCAGCCAGACAGCCCTTAGCGTTCATCCATTTCTTGGTCTCGTCCAAGTAGAGATGTTTTTCTGCCCCATCTCTGTGGCAACAGCGACGTTCCCAGCACAGGAAGCATGAGCACTGGAGGGAATGTACATCGGAAAAGGAGAAGAATAACACCAGGTTCAGGGATTGAAAAGTGAGTTTTACAGTAGAAGCTTCAGCAATAACAAAGGCCTGTACATACATTTTCAAAGAATCGTAAATTATGTGTACTGCATTTTATTTCTCTGGGTTTTAATGGCACAATAATTTCTGAATCACGATGTTCATAAAGGAACAAATTATATACATTTAGTGAGGAACAATTTAAAGAGGTTGTTGAATATTTTTAACAACAGCCTCCATAGCAATATATATATATATATATATATTATATATATTATATTATTATATTTATCGGTTAGATCTCTTTAAAGTAACACTTTAGTTTTAATCATGCATATTTACAATTATACATTATATTAAGTATCACATGTAAAAGCTATACTTTTACATCTAGGACCATTATTATTTGCAAATCATTATGATTATAACATGCAATTGTGAGCATTCAGTAGTGCTTGCTCTTGTATTAAAGTATATTAAGGGATAATGTACAGATGGACACTTTCATAGGGTTTTCAATCGCTACTGTGATGGCATTTGCAAGTAATTTCTGTAGTCCACTAAGTCCAGCTTCCCTTGATTACTGTTTCTACGCCTGTCCTGCAATGTAGGATTGTAGGCTAATGGTGCTTACAATACAATCAGTGAGATTTGCAATAATAGCTAATATCTCGAATAATAGTTCTGAAATATCAAAGAGAAGTAGACAGAAAGAACTACAAAATGCCTTTGAGAGTTACAGTAGCCTATTCACAATACAATTCTTAATACAATCATTAAGCACTATTGATCTTGACAATTCGCGTGAATGACAAACATGGTAAAACAGGGTAAATCAATACATTGTTTTATTTTAAGATAATGTTTTGTTATGACGTCCTGTAGCTTTCATTATCTATGTTTTAGCCATTTGTTTAAAGCTTGCCAGGATTTCTCTCACATTGATCTGGATCTCATAATGGAAACAGGAAAGCCCAAACTAAAAAATTTAAAATATCAATTTATTTTCATACAATAATATAAGACAAATGCTTGGACAATGCAGTGAATATTTACTGTATGTGGGGACCAATTTCCTTCAACCCTATATGCAGTGTAGTCCCCTGCAGTAATATTGTCACACAACTGTACATCATGCCTTTAAGTAACATCCCCATAAACATATGGGGTTGTTCAGTACTACAACTTGCTAATGATATCATCAGCACATGGTGGGAGTACAATCCCTTCTGATGCAATCCTTCAACCCCACCTTGTTCCTTCTTATGACATGTGATGCATATGCCCAATAACTGTCTGCCAAAAGTGGGAGGCTAAAGGGGAAAATTATACATGACAGGTTTTTGGTTCCATAAGAGTTTGCCTCCTTCAAACATTTTTACTCTTTGTGCCAGAATAATGTTCTTTTAGCAATCTTCTTGGAGAAACCCAAACCTATCTTGGTCTCTCTAGTTTTATTTATGTTATGATACTTCCTCAGTACACTGCTGTTATTCTCATATTTTCCAAACAAAAAAGTAATTTTGCTCCATAGCTCAATGGAAAAAAGAAAACCTTCTGACCACTGAGAGTTTTCTACCGCCATGGTTGTTGGCATTCTGACTTGTAATGTTCAGAGTGGTGTTATCGGGGTTCCACGTGGACTCATGTTAAGAATGCACAGCACTGGAGTACTGTACAGTACATTGGCTTTTGGCAGTGTGAAGAAACCTGTGGATAGTGGCAATCGTGCAATGCAATGCTGGGCCTCCAAGGTCTTTGTTGGAGTTTTGGAGTTTCTATTAATAATTTTGAATTCAAGACTAAAGTGGGCAAAAAATAAACTTCGGGATATACATTTTGGGATATTTTCTCTCAATTCATTCCCATATGGGTGCAGAATTGTTAAATCAGAGGTAATACAGTGGATAAACAGGATTTACTCAGGTAATTTGGTGTCTTTGATAAATATAGGATTCAATGTTTATTTTTAAGTCCTCAAGAGTAAGATTACCTGATACAGTATGTTATCGACCCAATGCACTAATTGTCTTTTTTGTTCAACCCTAGTTTTCTGCAGTATTTACTGTAAACTATGGAATGAGCACTCCTTATCTCACTAAAGCCGCGGAGGCATCAACAGGACCACACCACAGCTGCAAAGCTAATTATGTGATTTATGCTTGTTTGGTTGCATGCTAGCTTGCACATTTTTGAGGAGAGCACATCATCTGCAAGTCATTGTCTTTGGTAAATAAGAAAATTGGACTTTTCAGTAAACCCAACACTGGCTTGCTCTTTTTTCTGGTGAGCTACAGTACACAATGTTGGGTTATTATGTGAAACGCTTTGCTAACGCTTTGCACTGAGCCACTGGGTTTTAAAGAGTTAGCATCATTTAATACAGTGATGAGCTCCAGAGCCCCCATAATTATTGCTTTTCCAATGTGATTAAAAACTGCAACTGTTTGAAAACATTATCAAATCCTAAGGTATTTCACAATACAAATATAAAAAGGTTCAGCTTACCAACACTACCTACAGTATCACTTTGGCTGTAGCAATATGAAATATTTTCCATTTAACTTTTAATGGTTATTTAATTGTGCCCCAAACAGTATTTGTATTACAAGTACATGTAGGTCAGCCAAAATTAATGAGCCAAACACAAGTTGGTTCTTGTTGCAGGGCCTCCCTAGGTAAAACAGTGCAGAGTGGCAGGACTATGTCAGGCAGTGGTACTGCCATTTGGCTTGGGGGTCCAGATGTGTGCCAGAGGTCCTCATTTTGATCTTAAATCGCCTTGACACCAAAACAAACAAACCCTCCTCACCGCCCCAAACAGGCCTGAAATATTATGGGCACAGAGACGGCGATGCAATTACAGCAGCTAATTTGCGGTCACCAGAGCCAGTCCCCTTTCGTGCGCCCCAAGCCACCCTCTTTTCAAATAATGGTTATCGGGGAATTAAGCCTGTGTTATGTGTTTGTGTGTCGCAATATGTATGTACGTGGGCAAGAGAGCGCACACACATGCGTGTGTGTATGTTGTCAAGAGCCACATGGGGGAGTTAACCCCCTCCGTACCTCCTCTCACAGCTGTAGGAAGGTTAGGCTGCACCAGGACGATTAGCTTTGCTCATCAGGAACAATTAGGGTTAGCGCTCTGCATGGAGGCATCTGTTGCTAATTGAAGCAGAATAGATATCAAGGAGGTCCATGCTATCTGCACGCTGAAAAAAACAGCCCACTGCTCAACCAGAAGTAAATAGACTCTGGCTTGTGTGAAATTAAAACTTTCAACCACCTGCATATCTGAAATTAGAACAGCGTCTATCAGAGGCTGTGTGTGTGCTTGTGTGTAACTGTGTAAAATTAGTTGGGTTTTTACACTCGCTGGGCCAACATAATTGGTCTGGTAATTTAAAAAAAATTAGTAGTGAATTGGTTCCATAGCATTCCGAATACACATCTAGACACGCTCAGGCAAACAAAGAGACTGTGGCCATCAGGAAAGATGGAGGGGGTTGGGGGTGGGCATGGGGCTGAGTGGGATTCTGAGTAGCACCAGAGCAAGGCTGTGATGGCAATTTGATGCGACTGAACCGGGTGCCCACTGGCCAACTGACATCAGCCAGCGCCTCTCTGACCGCCGATACCTCCCGGCCCCTTCATGCCAAGGCCAGATGAAAACAAAGAAAACCAAGGCAAGCACACACGGACTCACATCCAAACAGATTCATGTCCAGCAAGACCATGCATCTGTGTGATAACACAGAAACTAGTTTGCAAACTGCTGGTTGTTGCTACAGAGTGCCACTCTGTTATATTTTATTTTTCCAAATCCTAAAAACCTGTAGGCCCACACAATGTTTCTGGATTTTAATTGTAGGTTCTTACTGATGATTACAGTAACATGATAAGACATCTGGCACAGTACACATACTCGTACATATGTTTTCATCTAGGCTGCTTCCTCTGATATTTACAAAAATATGTATTCCAATTTTTAATGGATATACCAATTGATTCTCATGTGGCCAATGGACACATAATGAACTAGACATGCATAATCATTGTTTAGCAATGAGCTATAATTGCAAAGAGAATATGTGTTGTGTACATTTCACATGGTCAATTACAACCTCTGCATTACTATTATTATGATTATTATTATATCTTTTGAATTATTCCGCTGCTGATTTGCACCTTACCGACCACACCCAGTGACAGCAGGGGAGGCAGAAATAGAGACAGAACTATAGCACTGAGCTTGAGTGAATGGCGCTGAAAAGGTCTTCGCAGAGTGGCACTATTTTTCATGGCGGTCGGCGTGTGAGTGTTGGAGGTTGGGAGAGTGGAAACTGTGAGTGAGAGCAGCTCCATATAATGTCTAAGGGCTGTGTGATGACTTTACACGCTCCTTCCAGAACCTGACACACTTATACAGAGGTGCACACACACACACGCACACACACCTCTCTCACACGCACACACACGCACACACACCTCTCTCACACACACACACACGCACAGATATCCCAATGGAGCAATGGAGCAGAGCAGGTTTTATCCACTATGACCTTCACAGTTTGAGTCAGAGGTAGAGCTTGGCTGGTTGAGCTGGTCCCTCTGTCGTCAGGTGCAGCCAAAGCATTACTTATCAGCGTTGTGGCTCAATGGCTTTTTCTCTGAGTTTAATAAGTGATGCGCCCCACTGCCTCTAAATGTGGACTTTCAGCTTGCTCCCTCTGGCGTGACAGTTATGACCCCTGGCCCATATAGTTAAAAAGACATAATCCCTTTAGGTACATTGAAACTCTGCTTCTTTATTTACATATGGATTACCAGGTAGTGTATGCCACAATATGTGTAGGTGTGTGTCTCAGGAAATGTCATGATAACGTTTTAGTTCTAAACTCTAAATATTCCCCTTCCAGGCTTGGCGGTCTTTCCTTAAAATAAACCCCCACATTCTTGAATATCCTTTGGGTGTAACATGACACGGACTTTAACAGAATTTTCTTTGGTCAAGTACTGTACCCTTTGTTTCTATTACCAACTGACTGTTCAGGGTCATGGGGGTGTATCTTTGGCATAAGGCGCTAACATCAACAGTTCACTGCAGTCATTGTGGGCACAGCCATTCAAACCTTTGGGCCATTAGAGCCTCAACAGGTGAATCAGCATCCATCTGTGTCTGTATTCATGTCCTGATTCGCTGAAGGTGGGCCTGTTAATAACTTTGATTGACACCGCGACAGATTTTGAATGGAATGTATAGCAAGTCGACTGAGAAGGGAAACAAAACTATGGGTCTTGCAAGATCAGGCTTGGAACTGGAGCTATAACTCATACTAAGCCAGGTTTAAGGCACTTGAGGATCATAACCTCGGCTGTACTCTTTTGCGTGTGTCGTTAAACAATGCCCAGACACCCTTGGGATGTCGGGGGACATTTCTTTTGATTGATATGAGACAGAACTTTTCGGGCACGCTAAATAATGTCCTATCATAGACACGGGTCTGTGCGGAGAAATTGATTTTTATAAAGCAATTGTTCATCAGCAAGAGCCGTGTGTACCTAGCACTTTAATTCTGCCTTGTAATAACACCCTCTAATTAGACGAAGGCATGCTAACGAGGAACGCTGCCATCACCATCGCTCAGCCCCATCATCATCATCATCATCATCATCATCATCATCAGCTGCGGTAGCAGCAGCATTCTCATTATCAATAGCCAAGATCGGATCCCAACCCTGCTCCCAGACACCAGGACTTCACTACACCTGATTTATTGTGCGGTCATTAGATTGTTATTGCTGTTATTATTGTGCCACGGGGAGCCAAACAGGAGGGAGAGCCGCTCCTGTAATGTTTTTATAAGACTTGGTAGGGAGCACACACTTGACATTCATCTCAGGATGGCAACGATCTATTGAGGACTGCAGTAATTTCATTACCGCCTCTCTCCCTTCCTCGCCCATCGTAGCGAACCACTGCTGGAATGCATGTTGATCCTGCCACCCTAAACACACACACACACACACACGCACGTAACCCTTAATACAGTACACACACACATCGCACCGCGGCCTGCCGTGATCCCACATCGACCGCTAACAGATAGTATCGATCCGGCCGCAGATGGCTGTCTCTTTTAGATCTGTCTCAATTAGGAGTGAATAATCAATAGCAGGCCAAGGAGAAGCTCTACGGTGAGGGCCAGCTAGCAGGCGTCTCCATTCAACGTGTGTCCGTCCAACGACACCCTGCCCGGGCCGCGGTGTGCGCCGGGCCGAGCACTGCTGAAGAGGCAGATGTGTGATGATCGATGGATTCAGCCTCCCCCGATCCTCACCCACTCCCCTCCCACACCACACACACACACACACACTTGTGCTGAGGGAACACTTACAGTAATGTAACAGGCCTGCAGAGACATGCTTTGATGAGGCACTGAGCAGGGGAAGAGCCACAGGGAGCCACTTACAGGGAGAGGCTTTCCATGCAGGAGTCATTACTAGGCACATTACTACACACACACACACACACACACACACACAGTGCATCTTTCCTTCTGCAGTGCTGCACACAGAGGTGTGCGCAGGGAGGGCATGCAACACCTTGCTCTCCGGCGCTGAGCGGTCACCAGCAGGCCACCGTGTGAAGAAGGTTTGAGAGGGGCTGGGTGGGAGTCGATCAGGCTCTATCACTCCCCAAGGTACCAACACAAATCTCTCCAATAAATAACGAGCTCTTAATTCTGATTTCCTAATGCAACCCCTGCAGAGAAGATTAATCAGCGTGAGTGAAGCTCACGCACACAGCAGCTCGTTGGCGCCCGACGTCACTGTCTTACATAGTATAAGTATAGCCTAGTTCTAAGTTCTGCTGGTACGTTGTCTCCTGACATCCCGAGAATGGCTGTCACTTGTTCATGCACACATCCTCATGCAGACCAAAAAGCACACTCTCAGACACACACACGCAGTTTGTGATTAACGCACACACACACGCACGCACGCACACACACGGGCGCACGCACACACACACACACACACACGCACACACCGCCACACACTTACATGCATGCTGTACAAATACTCACAACTACACTCACGGCACCTCTCTGTCGAAACCCTCCCAACATCTGCTTGTTCTTCGTCTGATTAAAAAAAAAAAAAAATCCTCTGCGTTTCATTATCGCTGATTTGCATAGTAATAGCGCGCATATTAAGCAGCTACTTCAGAGGGTGGGCGGTCTAATGAATGCCGCAGTCTCCTCTGTTTTAACTCAATTTTTCCTCATCCATATTCAGACGTGTGCCCCCTCCCATCTCCTTGGTG
>JAODUG010000024.1:3468508-3487422 GCA_027564795.1 Aphredoderus sayanus | reverse complement strand
TCTCAACCTGGTCATTTGGTGTATCGCAAACATAAACATTATTAATATAAGGATGTTTCATGTCTTTTGTTGCTGCAAGGTAACTGTGTAAATGGCACATAAAGCACATGTTCCTCCATTACAATGGCTTCTCCATGAACCTGGTGACTTAAGTGTTTACCTCAGAACAGGAAAAAGCGGTGGCACAACAAGACACTGTTTACACAGCAAGTGGTTATGGCTTGCACAGAGGCATAATGTGGCGAGTACTCGGTGATACAGTAAGAGGGAGTTTGACGGTCGGAAAAGACTGAACATTTTAGAGCTGAAAAACATAACATGTCTGCTCAATAGCGTATGGAAGTAGGGAAGATGAGTTATGACTGCGAGCAAAGTGAGAAAATAAAAGCTGAGCTTGGACTTTTTTGTGCATAAGGAATTCCATTGGCACACTATTAGTCCTTTTTTATTTTGTTGGGGGTGAAAGGAAGTAAATATATTACAGTACACGTACTGTAGGGGGATTGGTGGAGTTGGTGATGGTACGGTGGTAGTGGGTTAGAAGGAGACATAGAAGATCTGTCAAAATGATCCAAGCAGTTGTCTTGGTATTAAGACTTTACCACATTCTGCTTTTATACCCATCCCCAACTCCCCTGCCACACCCCATTCCTACAAACCAACCCTCCTTCCTTTCTCTCCCTTTACAGCAATCTGTACCATATTACAAGCAACAAATGGAGAAAGATATTTAATCAAAAGGACATGTCCTAGAAGAGGAGTTAGAAGTATGTATAATATATCTAAAAGTAGAAAAATACTGTTATTAATTTTAAAAGCTGTTAAATATCTTAAAGATGTATATTGTACTTATCAAACGGAGCCTGCAGATGGATGCGAGCCAAAACTTATTTCATATCCACAGACTTTCCTGATTGTCTCAGCCTTTTGAACACTGCTCACTGCATTCCTTTGACACGGTCCTGTGAAGACTTCAAATAGGAACTGGGGGAATGAATGAATAAGTTAAATCAGTAATAGGGTTGAAAAGAGGTTAAATTTACTTACTACCCTCTTTCCTTTTCTGAGCTGAGATAGGCATTTGACAGTTCTGTCCTCCACAGAATTGTACCCTGAACACTATTTTCCCCCTTGAGAGTGTTAGCCATTCTAACATTGACAACCGAAAAATATGTCATACTTGAACAATTGATCCTTATATTAATTTGTGACTCTTTTCAGAAATTGTTACTGTACTAATGCAGAACCTAATGACCATGAAACCATTAGCTAGTTTTAAAGTATAAGAGAGTAAGAGAGTCATTGATGGAAAAGGACAACGATAGTGGTTAAGCAAGTGCTGAATGAAATGGAAATCCAGAGGAGCTGCTTCCACTGGTACAGTTGCAGCCTGCTTTACAGTACTAGCCAATGGCAAAGACAATTTACAGTAGCCACTTGTAATTGTTAAACAAATAAAAGCTTCTTTTTTATTATTATTTATTATGTTGAGTGCATTTATATAGAGGTTTCCTAACCCACAGTCCATTTAAAGTGCCATACTGCATAGCATTCAACCATTCACACATGGTGATGGTGTCAGCTGCACGCAAGGCCAACACATCAGCAGCAGTTAAGAGTATCTTGCACTGGTACAGCTCGAGGAAGAAGCAACCTTTTTCTCAACAGTGCCGTCAAATACACATACTAACTTTCCAGTTCTTCGTGTTCACAATAGTTATTTTGAAGTAACGCTAGCAGTTCTGGAGGAGCTTGCTCTCCCCTTTCTGGGTTGGCATTAAGACAGAGCTAGATAGATCCACTTGGCAGACACGCATAGCCAGGCTGGTAACGTGAAGAAAGCCTGTGCCAATACAGAAATGGTACAGATGGACATGGTATGTTGTGTGCTTTCTGTTTTCATCAAGCTTTCTATTTTAAAGTCCACACAGCAGTCGCTCTCAGAGGGGTCTTTGCTCACGAGGCTTGGCCATTAGGGTATATGCTCAAAGGACAAATCATCAACGGCTAATTAACAATTATTAACTGTACTGCTGCAAAAGAAGACAAATTATCATAAATTACTGCCTAATTAAAATGTGATTGCTGGCTCAATAGTTATAAATCATTAATTTTTACTCTCTTCTCACATGCAGACAGAACCAATCCAACAAAAGGCCTATTAGACACAAATGAAATTCTCTGGTTTCTTCAGCGCACACCCCTCTGTCAGCTTACTTGCAGTCATTACCAGTAATTGCTCGATACAGCACTCTGGCTTTATCTATAGATATTAAAGACCAATTAAAAACACAGTTAATACATAATTGTATTAACTCAAGCCTCACAGTGGTTGTCAAGTCCTTAGCTATACAGTAGCCTATAATATTAGTGAATAGAGATGTGCGATAATATTGACCTGATACCTAGAACCAGAACTATAAGATAGTGTTCGAAATAAGAGACATACTCTTGCAGTCTAAGGAATAAAATGTGGTTATATTGCAGTTAACACAAAGACGCGATACTGACAAATTGAACCGCCTATGACTGTATGCTTCTTAGTGTAATCAACCATTTCTGATGCTTTTCTATAAAAGGAACTGTTGCCATTCGTTTCTGATTGAGGTACTGTAACACTATAATGGTTTGTTTTACTCCCCATTTGTGACGTTGCCCAACCTTTGTGTGCTTCTGAATTGATCGCTTACCTCTACACTGTTGCCAAAATATATGCATACTGACTATAAAATCCAGTTAGACCCCTACAATGCACACGTAACTTCATTAACCTCTCTGTCGAATAACAGTGACATACAGTATGAAAAGCCCACATACTCTATATTCCTATATGTGCGTTGTATTTGTTATCCCTTGGCTCTTGTTGGTCAGCTTCCCCTCTCTCTCTTTTCCTTCCCTAACTGGCTAGTGTTGGGGCCATCTGGGTGAGCAGGGGTGAGGCGGAAGGTGGCTGGGGTAAGGGGGGGGGGGGGATATTGTGGAACGCCGCTTCCAACTGAAAGCCAGGTAAACGGGTAAACGTGCACACTCATCCATATTCCAGCAACCCAGGGCAGGGGCATTTGGTGGGAGTGAGGCCAGGGTATGAAATATTAAAAGGATAAGGTTGAAGGTGGATTATCCTGCGGGCCTTGGACCGTTAACCGGACCCTTTTTGAGAATGCGCCTTCGCTGCCTATGTATCCCCTGTTGACATCCGGCCCTCTGAGAGAGCAGGCTCAGAGATTTTCAGGATGCCTGTACTTCAGCCAAGGTCAGCAGACGGTATCATGAGCTAATATTAAGCCCTGCTCTGTGATCAGCTCTTGCCCTCCGGTAGAGCACCTCGGATGATGGGCCACGGTTTTGGCTTGCAGTAAAACAAATCAATAACAAGAGTGGGCTTACAGCATAGAGGAATAAGGCCTGGTGTGGAAGTGCAATGAAGGAGACAGCAGATATAAAAGGACAAGGAGAGGAGCTTCTAACCTGGCCACAGTTGGCACAGTGTAGAGGCAGGCCCTGCTGTTTGGCTGGGAGTTGGCCAAGTTTGGACCCAGATATATCAGATTTCAATTAAGCACAGTTCACGAGGGCCATCCATAGAGGTGACATACTCCTGACACTCTCCAGCGCCTGCTAAGTTGCAGCCCCAGGGAACAGGTAATGAGATGGCTCTCTATCTGCCTCTCCATCTCTCCTTTCCTTCAGGGATGACCGTGTGGCGCTCAGGGCCAAAGAGGCCTGTTGACACCTAGGGCAGGTGCATGGCCCATTTGGCTGTGGCCTACAGTCTCTAAGCATGTTTGGCTAGCACTGGCCACACAGTCTGCCCCTCTGGACTGCTCAGGGGGGATAGATAATGAATACTGTGAATGTCTATGAGCATGGGAGCAAACACTGTGTGTGTGTGTGTGTGTGTGTGTACAGTACATGTGTAATTTTAACCATATATTTATTAATAAATACTGCACATACTGTATGGGTATGAATCCTCCTATTTACTGTATGTTCTTCATTGTGTTTGCGGGGGGGAAAAACTCTCAGTAGATTTCAGATGCAAATTAGACATGAATAGAATTCCTCAGGTCACATTTATCAGACTGGAAAACCATTCTTGAAAGCCTTTAGTTCAGCACTCAATCACGTAAAGAATAAGGCTGGATAAGACATACAAAAAGAGTGAATGCAATGTTTTTCTCCTGCAGCATTGCTTAAGTAGCATACTGTAGCAAAAAGCAAATAGCTTAGACTTCTGTTGTTGTCTGTAATAGTATTAACACAAGTCAGTCATCCTGTTGCTTTGGTCTGCATAATCCATCAGGAAGATGAGATTGATGACATATCTTTCTCTGAAACATCTTAATGAAGCAACAGCAGCTGGAATATTAAACAGGAAGTCAGTGCATGTGCAGTGCTTTTCTCTACTCTCAAGACTGTATAGAAACCACTTCATTAAGGACTTTATGGAAAAGATATGATCTTCGAAGTTGTAGCTATTATTGTACAGGTAAAAGAATGACAACAGGATGGCTCTGTGATTTTCTAAATACCTTTCTAACAAGTTAGGTTTTCATGGGGACTGGGGATGTATAAAGAGAAGGACACCACAAACCAGATAGTGAGCAAAGTGTGCAATAATCTGAGCACTGCAGTGAAATGCATGATATTGTGTTGATGTTTTGAATTATCTGTTTGCTTCGACAAAGAAATATTTACTCAATTTGGTTTAGATTATCCAAACTGAATAAACGTGACATTTTATTAAATTGTTGTGTGTAGCTAAAGGACAGTTTCAGGTGTTTTGGGGCGTGACTTGGAAAATAAGGTAGCCAAGTTAAGTTGAACAACAAATCATTTTTTACAGTTACTTGAGACAAGATATTCACTTCACATAGAAACTGGAGGAAAAAGAAGTGGCCCAATATTTTCATGCTATGCCAGCCACATTCATAACCTGGGGGAGGGTGGCAGGGCTGGGGAACTGGTGAAACAGTACATCAGTCACCAAGAGGAATGCTGGTGTCATCGCGCGCTATGCTGTGGAATCACAGCCAGTTGTACCCAGATACACTTCTTTATGGAGGCACACATTGTGCTGAGTAGCCCTAGAAAAAATAAATGCTAAATCTTAGCTGTCAACATCAGGCTCTGCTGCACTATAGCATTGGCCTGCATAAGCACTGCTGTATAGTGTAGCAAACACATATGAAATATGAGATTCCACATACTTAATACTGTGTGTATCATACGAGAGGGATGCAAATGCTCTATGTGTGTGCGTGCGCGCGTGTGTGTGTGGTGATTCATAATAGGCGTGAGGGAGTCTCAGAGTCTCAGGGCAGTCGCACAGCAGCCGTTTCTGAAAATCAAATGGTTGAACAGTCAGTAATGAGGCAGACAACATAGACTCAGCCAGACCCTGAAGATTTGAAGGGCAGACGGGGGTGGGGGGGTGGAGTGGTGTGTGGCAGCGGGACAACAAAGGGTGAGGGGAAGTTATTGAATTAGTGAGAGAGCAGAAAGGAGCCTGTTTTCGACTCAAACTGCAAAACGATGGGAACATGGTCAGGTATAACACGGCAGTAACTTAAAACCACTCTGAGGATCGGACAATGCATCGTTTAAGGTGAGTATTAGTAAATAAAGGTGAGGAGTGGGTGAAGGGGAGAATGGAGAGAATGGAAAGAAGGAGAGGAGTGTATTTGCACACATCCACCATATCACCTCAAATACATGCACACACACACACACACACACACACACACACACACACAAATAATACACTAAAGTACATATAAAATGCTTACTTTGTGTGATGGTGTGAGCAGAGAGGCTGCTGGGAGGTGTATCAGACCCTCTCTCTCTCTCTCTCCCCTTCTCCCCCTCTCCCCCTCTCCCCCTCTCTCCCTCCCCCTCACCCTCTCTCTCTCTCCCTCTCTGGTTCTCTGGTATTCCTGGAAGGTGGCGACACAGTGTCGGATCGCTGCGCTCCCTCTGATCCGCAGGAGCGCAGACAGTCCCATGGAGCGTGTCACTGTGGGCCGGGTGTGTGTGCATGCATGTGTGCGTGTGTGTGTGCGTTTGTGTCTGTGTGTGTGTGTGTGTGCGTGTGTGTGTGCGTGTGTGTGTGTGGAGGGAAGGGGGTGTTCAAATGCTCCGCTCATTACTCTAAACGCTGCCTAATTAATAATGTATCAGAGACAGGACGCACCACTGACGCAGTAGGGCTCCTAGTCTTGTCACACACACACAGTACACTGTTAAAGAGTGCGCCATCCCAGTACTACAATACGTGCACTACATACTCTCAGTGACAAGTAAAAACACGGCATGTTTTGACTCATTTGGGCTTTGTTTCATGAATTTTCATGAGTAATATGATATGGTATGGTATGGTTAACCCTTTGTTGTCCTTAGTATATCGTATTGTGCCACCAGATGGCACATATCTGATTGTGTCTGATTGTTTAGAACTCTTTATTGTCGGTGCTGTGTGTTTTCATTTCTTTATTAATTGTTTCTTTATGTGTTTGTTATTTTGTGTCTTTTCACCCGCCTGATCTCGTCGGGTTTCAAACACACTACCTTGTTGTGCTAGCAGTGCATAGTATGTCTGTGTAAGATGTAAAATTAGGATTGCCGCCTTTGATCTTGCAACTAAGAGCTAGTGCGTTGGGTCAGTTTGACCCGGAGGACAACAGGAGGGTTAACTCCTATTAACCTGGATTTAACATAGACTTTTGAGGTGTAACAGTTATGTTTCTGACACCGAGGTACAGTTATACTAAATAACAGGCCAGAGGTGTTCAGATACTGAATGAACTAAAAAGTACCGTATGTTTCAGTGTTTCAGTTTGAGATTTACTCGACCTGTCTAACTGTTTGTGTATTCATGTGTGCCTGTGTGTATGTGCGTAGGGTTGTTTGCGTGTTTTAGAGTTTGGCTGTCTGAACATCTACATATATTGTGTTAATGTATTAAATTCTTCAACTGGGATAAATTGGTGGTGCAGTGTGTGGGCTTATTTATTATGTTTTAAGTTTAGTTCACATTTATAGACTTTAGGCACATGCTTTTATTCAAAGAATAAAAGTGAATCACAATTTGTACTACATTTGTCAATAACTGAATAGGTCATACAGCAGTAATCGTAAACAGGCAACATTCTGTTAGAATAATGACAGCAGCATGTATTCAGGGCTATAGTTATATCATTCAATCCTCAAAGATAATTACTAACAGCCTAAATTCCAGCAAGTGCAAGTGCTTAATTTTCTAAGAGCTGTCATCAGGGCTAACATGCATAATACAACATGCATGCATGCATTAGTTATTATATTATTATATTGGGCTTTAAACATAGACAAAGGCACATCAGAGCAATGCTGTGGTCGCTCTAGGCATTATGTGTTCCTACATGTTCTGTACCACTGGTGCACAAATAAGTGTCAAACACATACTATAGAGGTAGACTGATAAACATCTACCATTTTATCTCTTCCTCCTTTTCGTTCTCACTTTCTCTCCAACTCTTTCCTCTTTTCCAACCTCAACCTTTGATTTATTTGTTTCACTGTTTGTGGTTGTCATAGGGAGATGTAAATTTAGCCACCCCAAGGGAGAGCATAGAGCATTTTCACTAGTGACACGCGAAGAAAAAATAGACAAACATTTTTTTGAGAATAACATAAACCACAAAGAGTGAGGTGGGCTGGGAGGGAAAGTGAGCGAGCTATTGTGGTTTGAGCGTTCGCAGTAAGAACAGAGAACAAGGGAGGGAGGTTTCGAGAAGCACAGGACTCTGTAAACAGTCAACGCGGGGGCTGGAAAATTAACGCTGCATAAATTGTACCATACATGTCCTATATTCGCTTTCTTTTCTCCTCTGCTCCCTCTTTAAAACAGGTTCAGGATGAGGGGCTGTCAGATGAACGCCAGGCAGGCATTTTTACTAGTTCGTTTGATCCCCCTCCCCCCCCCCACCCCATTTTTAAAGCAACCTCCCGGTGACGGCGGGTGGAGGTGGGGGGTGGGCAGAAAGCAGGTCGCTGCGTGTGCGGGAGGTGTTGGTGTATTGGGTGGAAGGGGAGAGAGACGAGCAGACACGCGTTGACAGACCTTGGCAGTTATCGCACCCTCATCGACACAGTGCAGCCATCACTTTGTGGGAACAGGGTCGGGAGGTGGTGTCTCTGACTGATATGTATGTTTACCTGCACTGCAATGTTGTGGACTGACAACACATACTGTGTATGTGCTTCACAACAACGTGAGGGGCCCAAGATCCCTTAGGGGATATTTTCAAATCATTTGTAATACAAATATTTAATGGAATGTCTGATACAGAAAGAAAAAGTGTTTTATTGTAGGATGCATTCATTTCAATAGTGTTCATGGATTTCATGTTATCTTTACCTTTTTTAGGAGGCCAAAAAAGGTTGAGAGCCACTGCATATCCAGCAGTTTACTTGTTCACACAACATGAAGCATTCATCAAATCCATGAAGAATATAATGTATCTGTGTAATGACTCTCCATGGAATGGAAATCTAAACAATTAAAGGAATTAGCTCTGTTTTTCCATTTAACATAGCAGCTTTGATAAGCATGGCTGCCTTGGTTTCATACAGTCTGAGAGAAAGTGTTTAATTAATGTGATTCATGATGGATTAAAGCTTTTTTATATTTTCTTTGTATTTCTGTATATAAATACACAGAATATAATGTAAATATTTGAATAACACAAGAACATTTTTGTTTTCTGTCTTTGTAAAACTTATGTGTCAAGGTCTCTTGACCAAAACAATAATCACAACTTCTCCTCCTCTAGCTCATAGCACATTTACCCTTTGTGTCAAACTGCATCTGTGCCTTTTCTGTTTCAGCTACTAATGAATTACAAACACACAGAGAGAGAGAGAGAGGGAAAAAAAACGTTTTCTCTCTCACAACAACACAATTTCCATTTATAATTTCAAATTTTAATTTGCATAAGAAAAATTACTGGGGTGACATGCGAGATGTACTCCACCCCCCACCCCCCTCCAAACTTTCTTTCCTGCTTAATTTCTCTGCTAATTATAAGCAGCAATGGCACATTATTTACATAAATAATTGTTGTTCCTTCTGTTCGCTCATCTTTTCCTCCTTTCTTTCTTTGTCAGAGTTGTTTTGGTATTTGTCGTCCGTAGGGGCAAATTCTCCTTAGAGAACATTTCACATCTCTTCTGAAAGCCATATCCTGTATCTCAAGTATTTTTTTCACTTGATGTTTGTTGTGGTGTTTTGCTGTCCTTTGTTCAATAAATAGATTTATCCTCCATTTTACTTGAGCACCAAACTTCTGAACTTTTGTAAATAATAATGTCAATTGCAAACACTTTTGGTACAAGACACTTCTACATGAATTATTTTGCCAGAGCAGCCTATAAAACATCAGACACAGGCATTGAATGTAAACAGGAGTAATCCTATATTCAATGCACATCTGCAAAGCACGTCTTAATTTTATTTTCATTTTCGTTATTGTTTGCGATTTACTGCTCTTATGTTGCTGATGCCATTGTGGCCATTTGTATCACAGGTGAAGGAGGAACCTGCCCCCCTGCTGTGCGGGAGATTTCACAGTTACATAAAGATCAGAACTACAGTACCAAGCAATCAGGCCTGTTATGAGTATCACATGTAATGCTCTCTGCAACATAAAACAGGATAATTGATATACAGTAGATGCAGAAGTGGCTCACAGCAACTCAATTTAAATAAAAATAAAAAACATTATATCTGGTTGATAGTGAAATGCCTGCTAAAGTCATCATATTTATAAGAATGGATTGGTTATTACTGCAGTGGAAAACTATTATTAAACTGTAAGCTTCTGTAGAGAGATAACAAGACAAATTGATGGATCTACTAAAATGTGATTTTTCATTTTATGGATTTTGTTTTAATTCATTATTGTCCACCATAATACTATGTGTTGCTTTGAATTTGGAAGAAACATATTCACAGCACAATATAACATGCATATTAAATACATAAACGTTAACATAACCTAAGTGCTTTATATTCTATATTTAAAATGTATTCAAGGCTGTGCCAGGAATATAAAATTGAAATTCTAAAGCAAAGTTGTAATTTATGCAAGGCTGTTCACTATTTTGGGAAGAGTGAACAATTATTCACACAACAAACCAGCCTTGTTGTGTTTGTTTTTTGTTTACCTAAAGGATTTTAATGGAATTACTGATCATCAGCACACGCTCAAACTGATGGATATCATCATTCTTTCTGTTGTAGACTGTAACTGTGGTGTTTTTGTTATTCCCAGCCCTGTGTGGAGCCCTGGTGTTTAGTTTCCAGTAGCGGGGAGTGGGGACGCGGGTCATGGGAGGAGGAGTGGGGAGCAAGCGAGCGCTGCATGTGGGCTAGGCACTTCTAATTGCAGGGGAGAGCGCGTGGCTCAGCGGTGTTGTGAGGGGTGGAGGGTGATCTTCAGAGGCCAATTAATGTGGAATACAAAGCAGCAGAGCAATCTGCTCAGGTTTCTGTCCGGGTGCGTGGCTCCCTCACTCCGGCCCGGACTCCCAGGCATCGCACATCAAATTAATTTACACACGTTCCCCCTCCTCCTCCTCCTCATGCACCCCACGCCACCTATGTGTATGTGTGTGCATGCGCATGCTTGCGTGCATACATGCATGCCCACATTCATTACTGCAGCTGGCCCTAAAAAAAAAACTTTCCCTACAGCACAAATTCGTACCATTATGAGACACACACACACGCACGCACACACGCACGCACACACACACACACACAGGGTTCTCTCTCCACTCCCCTCTGCTCAGCCAAAAATAGCAGTCTCTTCAGAGTCTGTGGGCTCTAAAAAGAACCTCCAACCTGAAGAGATTCACATAAAAATGCCCAAATCCCAATTATCTATTACTGGTGTTGGTTCACCAAAACTGAGTATATCTTTGCTTTCTTGCTTTCATTCTTTCTTTCTTTATTTAATCCTCACTGTTATATGCTGTACATTCACTATTGTCTATTGTGAAAAATTAATACAATTATTAAAAAAAAAACTGTTAAATAATAGCAGTTATTACAGTTACACAGATTTTTTACACAACTTAAAAATAACTAATAAAATAACTTTGTGATAAGGTGTGTAATATTTGTAGACTAGTTACAGACCTGTCTAGTTCTCAACAGAACTGATGGTGCAAACTGTTCACACACTGTCCATTCATGCTGGGAGCAGATGGCGGGGGAATGAGGGGGATACATCCCCTCCAGTTTCATAGGGATCTCAATCCCCCCACACACACACGCACACCAAATACGATATAGCATAACATCCCTAGTTACTATTAAATGTCTAATTGTTTGACCTCATCGTTTATTTGCCTACTGTGAAGACCATCACGAGGCTACTCGCGGCATGGGCAAGTCATTTCTGTAGTCCACTATAGACCGCTATTCAATGCAATTGAGCCCTCACTAATTCTCACCCCCATTGGTTACTGTTGCTATGCCTGACCTGTAAAGTAGGCTGTTTGCACCTAGCATGTAGGCTAATGGTGTTTACGATATCAGTGAGAGCATTTCCAAATGAAATAATAGCAAATGTCTATTAATAGTTTTGAAATATCCGAGCGAAGTAGAAAATGATTTTGAGACCAACTGTAGCCATTCACAATATAATTCCACCGGTCTCAATGCAATCATTAAGCACCATTGATCTTGACAATTCACTTGAACAACAATGTCCTTATACAACAGAGTAAGTCAATACATTGTTTATTTTAAGATAATGTTTAGTTATGACTTCCTATAACTTTCATTATCTAGGCTACAGTATGTTTTAGCTATGTGTTTAACCCTCTTGTTGCCCTTCCTTATTATGTGAACAGATGGCGGCACCTGATTATGTCTGATTGTGTCGTTTTGTGGTTGTGTCTCTTTATTGTCATTGCTGTGTGTATTTATTTATTTATTCATTAGTTCTTTATGTATTTAATTTTTTTTGTGCCTTTTAACCCCCTTGTTGTCCCCGGGTTTCAAACACTACCTTCTTGTGCCAGCGGTGCACATCATATGTCTGTATAATTTGTAGAATTAGGATTGGCACCTTTTTTCTGCCACAAAGAGTTGGGTCAGTTTGACCCAGAGGACAGCAGGAGGGTTAAATCGCTCCAGGATTTCTCTCACATTGATCTGGATCTCATAATGGCACAACAGGAATACCCAAACTAAATAAGAGAAAATAATAACAAAGGTAAAATAACTTTCCGCCTAATTCAGAACCTCATAGGTTCTGTTCATGTGTGTGTTTATGCTGGTATATTTTGGTTTTGGAAAAGCAAAAAAATATTAGATGTTTCGGCATTTTCCCTTCTAAATATTTTGATCCTTCGCATGCAATCCAGCTTTATTTTTCAAATGGGGAGATAATATATAATGGTGTGTGTTGTTGACCAGTGAACATGTAAAAATGTTGACCAGTGTTGATTGTTGTTACTCTATGGCATCATAAACATTACAGTAGGCTTATCCCATAATAGTCTTTAATTGTTACAGCTTTAACACAAATTAAGCGAAATAATTCATCAAGTGTTGTTATTAAGCTTAAATGATGAGACCTTTTCCTCACAGTTTGGTCCCCCCCCCCCCCCCCACCTTAAAAATGCCGTTGCATTCATGTAACTCTCTCAAATGTAAGAGGGTTAGTGTGGATGTGTTGGCAGAGCAAAACACATAACACATACACACAGCATAGGCACATGGACGTGTGTGTGTGTGTGTGTGTGTGTGTGTGTGTGTGTGCGTGCGTGTGTGTGTGCGTGCGTGTGTGCGTGCGTGTGTGTGTGCGTGTTTGACCAATTGTGTGATTCAAAATCTCATACAAACAATGTTACAACCTCACCATTAGGGGGCAGGGTGACAGAGGGCTACAGTACATAGTGCTTCAGAAAACGACTTATATGATTGGGTTCATTTTGCATGCATCCATTTTTATTCAGGATAAATTTGACAACAAATATGCTTTGTCTTTCATATCATCTTCCCATCAATATCTCACCCTCTCCACTCACCCTTTTCTCTCTCTGTCTCTCTCTCTCGGTCTCTCTCTCTCTCTCTCCCTCTCCCTCTCCCTCTCTCTCTCTCTCTCTCTCTCCCTCTCTCTCACTCTCCCTCTCTATCTCTCTCTCTCACCCACTCTATCTAACAACCTCGTTCTATCTCTAACTCATTGCCAATGCAGGCAGCGTAGCAGCAGCCCCAGACCTCTGTGTGGAAACACCCAGCAGACAAGAAAAATGACGGCCGGCGCAATCTCATTTTCTGAGGGGCTGCAAGTCAGGCAGGAAATGGCTATTATTCCATCGACACTGTCGGTATTAAGTTATTTCCTTCTCTAAATACGAGAGTGTTCATGAATATCTATCGAGTTCCAGGTGCGAGTGCAGGAGGCTTTGTCGCCACACACTCGGATGATTGCTGCCCTATATCGCACCCGGCACACCCTCACTTCTGAGATTGAAGCGAAAGACAATGGTAGTGGAAATTGGCTAATAAATCCAGAGGAGGCAAAGGCCTGGTGCCGAGCAATACTGCCGGCTCAAGCATGCTCTTTTAGGAGAATAAAAACCTCACAGCATCTCTCTACCTACCGTATGCTTTTCTAACAGCAGGTGACTTGGCTAACCAGCTGCCCCTACCCCACCACACACACACATACACACACGCACACACACACACACACACACACACCGGTTTAGTGGTCTGATAATGTTAGAAGAACTTATTGAAATGTATTAATGGGACACAGGACTACAGCTTGTCTCATCTCTAGTGTTTATACAATAATTCAGCTTAAAGAGATCACATCTAGTTGTCAAATCGGAGAAAAGAAAATAACACAACAACAAAAACTACAGGTACAGCCGATTTAACATTTGTTATGGCATGTGTTTCTCTCATTCCCATGCTCAACTGTTTGTCACGTGTCCCAGCCAGTGTGAATGAGACAAGGGGAGGCTGAGGAGCAGGAGCAAGGGAGCGTTGGGCCAGTGCACACCCAGGAAAAAGAGGTCTAGTGCCGGGCTCACATGTGTCCACTCAGAGGCTATTCATCGTGCAGCAGAACCAGGGGCAGAATTGATTGAAGGTGTTGGACCATAAATGAAGCTATTGATTTTGGGGTCAGAGTCATGGGATGAGGTCTCGAAAGAAATTGAAATAAACATATCAATACATCAAGTATATTACAACTCCAGCACACATAGCCAGGGCTTCACGTATATATTAGAAACCTTGTTAAGTCTAATAGATGGTTGATTAATCCACTTGTAATGGCTCTATACAGAATAACCGAACACAGTTAACCTGCCACAGGATAATTTCTGATTATGGCTGCTTTTGTACATCTGTTTTTGTCTGGCACAGCACATACCTAGTAATTTTAAAGTGAATTACTGAACCAGATTCCGATAAATGTATGTACATTAAACTGGATTCAGGAATGACAACAATTTATGGTATGGCATACTTTGGTAAGGCATCAACTACATGAAATGATTTTACTCTGATGTTTCAAATTGGCTGTATCTATGTGTCTACAGAACAAATCTATTAATTTGTAAATTAAGAGATTCAGAGATTTTAAAATGTATTTAAAAGCACAACGCAGTTAAGGCCCTCATGAACAACCAGTGGGAGTGATAGGGATCTTCTTTTTTCTATTTTGGGGGGAGGGGCAATTTGAAAATCAATCTCATCTGCATAATAAAAGAATAAAGAGAGGACTATAAAGTGAGCGCTCAGGAAAGGTTAAAGCGCTTCCAATTTATGGGTCATAGGGAGACGCTTAACTGGGAGAGGGGTTGAAACGACTTGGCTGGGAGACCAACAGAATCCCAATGTAAAGACATGGCAGCCAATTAAAAGAAAGGTCAGGCCGTAAAAGGGGAAGCAGAACAGGAGAGAAGAGGCATACGTGGCTCTGGCGTCTCTTATTTAACTAGCTCACACTCCAACAATCCTTCTACTGGTCACAAAACACCTTTATGTCTTTTATAATGACAATTTATTTTATGAACCATGTTTCATAGATTATTATTCGGATTAATGAATGTTAACGCCCATCTGAAGGGAGATCAGTAGCACGATTATCGGTGTCCTTGCATAACAAGCTTTATATTAAATAGAAAAAGTGAACTTTTCTGTGCAATATGAGCACAAGTCAATCCAGTCCATCTAGTCAACATATTACTAGAAACATTTTGTTACAATCTACGTTATGTTTCAAAGGTAATCACTTACTTTGGTCTGAATGCATGAAATTACAGCATCAAAAGATTGAAGCAAATAAACAAGAATTAAACATATGTTTTATGTACACCCCTAACCCTAGTACATAAAAGTAAATCATAAATTAGTCCCCTCTATCATAAATTAGTCCTCCTTTAGTTTGGCATGATACTTTGTTTGAAGTTTGATGGCTGCAGTGCTGTTATATGAATTTCTGCATCATCAATACGCAGACATGGATTGATTAAAAAAAGATGTCTGTCCCTTGAAGACTGTTGTGGTCAATCATGGGCTACAGAAGCATGCATTTTGAGAAGAGCGAGACCACAAGGGAAAACCAGTTCATGGATAGAATAGAATTACAGCCACTGTTAACAAAGTTAAACATTGTAATTATATGTACACTTTTTAAGTGCATGTCACCTAAAAAAGTATAATAAAAATAAATAATAACATTTATTTTTATTTTTATTTTTTGTTCCTGACTGTATGTGTCTACAAGTGTTGAGTCCCTGGGCTTGTAAAAGATTGGGATAAGACAACCCTGGCTATTGCTCATTTAAATGTGCTTGAATCAATAAATGCCAGCTACTGTATGTTATGTGTTTGTGCAAGCAGGTAGGCATGTACATCTAATCTATAACCTTCCACTTGCTCCCAACCAATGTGTAAAATCTAAATATATCAGACAAAATATTGCCATATTTTTGCCATCTTATCCTACCTCTCCTCTAAACCTACGTCGACAGCGGTCAACGCACCACAGTGGATGCCTGTGCAGCAGGAAGTGAGGTCACGGTGGCAATGAATTGCTCTCATTTTGTCAGGCTATGAGTTCCTCCCTCCCGGCCCACCCCACCACCCACCCCCGGACATGGGCTTCACCTTCGCCTGAGGACCACTCAACCATGGCCTCCGCGCTCTGCCTCATTTACTGAATATAGTTCCTGTTTTGTGCAAGCAGTAGCAGGTAGGGGGTGGAAGAGTTGTCAGGTCTAGCTGCAGGTTCAGAATGAGAGCACTTCGCAAATGCTACCACAGGGAGTATGTGCACCAAAAGAGGGAAATCTTCGGGTGTCCTGGATTACATTTGCCAAGGTAATGAGACAGAACAAAGGCTGACTAATATCAAGCTGCTCAAATGTATTTCTCATGTACTTAACATTGCTTTCACAGAGGCTCCTGCAAAAAGATTTCCATATACATGCATATGTATGCATATGATTATCAGTCAATGAAATATATAGGAATTTATTAAGAATAATGGCACAGAATGTTTTTCCCCCATTCAACATTAAAAACAAACAAAATAAAACACTTTGACACTTTTAAAGGGTATTCGGTTATTTATATTCTCCCTTCACAGTTTGGACCACTGTGTGATGGGTGAATACATACAGTATCATTGTTTATCGCCAGCTCATCTCAAAGTCACTGAATACATTTGCATTAACATGACACTTTAGTCTACAGAGTAACACAGGTGACATCCTTACATAGGAGTGTTGACACATTGCACCGTTCTAAACACCCATTCTGAGCAGCTGGCCAGGCAAGGCCCAGGCACATGGGCACGGGAGCATGGCATGAAGAATGGCATGTGTAATGGCAAGTGGCATAACAATTAGGATGCTTATGTGCTACTAGAAGGTGGGCTTGGCATGGAAGAGTAGATCGTTGTGATATCAAAACACGGCACGTTGTTTTGTAAACGTCTAGCAATATACAACTAGAATAAATGGTTCTGAAACAAATGATTTGTGTATTTGCATAGTTGAACATTAATTTTAACTGAGAGACTATACTGTGACCTTGCATTGTCATTGTATTGCTTTATGCATTCGTATGCATCGATTGTATTCTACTTTTGCTTGTTCATACTCTCTGAGATGAATAGTCTATCATTGTGTATACAATTGCAATGAGGTCATTTAGCAGACGCTAAAGTAATTTATGTAGCTGTTTCAATAGTGAGACAGCGCACCACTTTATTTACAAATAGATCTGTGTTTTATTGCGATTTTTTATTGTTATTTGCTTGCTCTGTCTCTACTGCTACAGTACTTTACATTGCAATGAAAATCTAATCTCTATACTGCACATGTTGGCCTAATTGCAACATAATATCATCATTGTATGTTTGTTGTCAATCAAGTGGTGCAGGTATTCTTCATATAAATCTATGTTGTGTATCCTGTATGTTGAATCTATGTACAGTTTTGATTATTTAAACTATATTAATATTTTGTTTTACAGTAGTCACTGTATACAGTATGTATGTGTGCCAAATATAATGTTAACCTTTGGCATTATGAAAGATTTTGAGAACGGTTAAATCCACTCATTCTACACATTACTTAATTTATCCAACACCATTTTCAGCAATATAGTAAAACATGAATGACGAAACTTAATGCCCGGTGATTCAATTTAATTGTGTCACATTTCAAAATCTGTCCATTTGGGTTGAAAAGAGTTAACAGCCCTCTCACAGTTTGGCCTGCCGCCAAGCACTTACAAGAAAATACTGCCAAGAGGATAAGGCCATGACGTATTATGAAAATGATGAAGCGGTGGAGAGAGGAAAATTAACGTCATAAAAGGGAGAGCTGAGACTAACAGATCCAGACATTAAAAGCTATAGATTATCTATTATTTTTCTCAAAGGTATAACAGTGGGCAGTGACATTTACACTAAATACAGCACCCTGCCTTGCTTACACGCTTGGTCATGGGGGGCAAGACCACACACTATTTTCATATCTCTTCACAGGTTGGTCTCAAAGACGCTGTCTGTAACAACCTGTTTAGATTATGTCCACACACTGTCCAGGTACTCTTTAAACGGACATACAGTACATTGTGATTGGTTTTGAAGTCATTGAACACACCACAACTCAGCGAGCACACACACTGACCAGCAGAAACATGGTAACGCATACAATTTTCATGTCCTGGCAGTAGATCACAACTCGGTAAGATAAGTTTTACTTTAGCTCTATCGACCTTCATTTCCCATTAAAGACAATCAAGATACCTGTTGTATCCACTCTGAGACAACCTGACCTTTTTCCCATCACTCTTCATCCTTGAGGGGGACAGTTGAGAGATTGACAGTGAACCGTCAGCTGCCTTTTAACCCAGAGAAGGGCAAACGCGAAATCCACTGTGAGAGAACTTCATACCCTCAGATTCATCACTGTTTGGGAGGACATCTCAATAGTCTACAAACCTCTGTTTAGGACTGATCCTTTTCCAGAACTCAGCAAGTGAACTGCACTGAAAGATACTTGGTACTGTAACATATAGTATGTAGTTTATTTTTACTATATATATAAAATATCCTATATGATATTTAACTATAACTGGTGTGATGCCTGTTATCATAAGCTTGGTGTGTGTGTATTCGGTTTGAAACTGCTTTGAAGAGAGAAACTACACTTATGATCAGTGGCATTCGTTTACATACAGTAGTACAGATTGTTCGCAACAAACCTTTATACAAATATAATACCAACAAATATTTGAAAAGCTTAGATTATATGAATCACCCCTAAAGGTAAAGCTTATTGGAACAATTGCTTTCACATATAAACTGGCAATATGCCTGGTT